>VUYV01000168.1:1010529-1025276 GCA_008711295.1 Anarhynchus alexandrinus
TTTCCCTCCTTTTTTTTTTTTTTTTTTTTTTTTTTTTTTTTTGTACTGTATTACTTTTCATTCTACCTTTTTTGGGAGCTATCTTAATTCTTTCCTTTTCATCTGTCTGACCCCATTTTTCAGCCCCTTGGTATTTCTCCAGTCCTGATTTCCCTCCTCCCACCACTTTCATCTCTTCCTCCTCACCAAGGTGGGGAAAAAGGTCTCACTAGCTTTATTGGAAAGCACTCAGGTCTCCAACTTCCAGCCCCAACCGCACACCTTGGGGTTAAGTCTGGGGCCAGCCACACCGCCAGGAGGAGCAGGAAGTACTTGGTGGCCTTTTATCTGCTGTGTGTCACCACCAAGCAGATAGTGCTTGTGCACCCGGGTCCTCTGATGGCTGGCGGTTTCCCCCAGCGAAGGCCGGGTGTCAGTGCCACACATCCTGCATGGGGTGTGCGCAAGGCGCCAAGGCAGAACTTAGGTTATTTTATAAACATGTTTTGCTAAAGCTAACGGTTGTCCCAGTGAGGACTCTTAATCTCTCTTAGGGATAAAAGCAATCGCTTTGGCTGTCATTGATGCAAATTGGGACTGATGGTGTAAAGTCAGTTTTATGTCCACCTTCTCACGGGACCGGTATGTTAGTTTTGTATAAACAAAACCAAAAAATCTAGGGGGAAAACATGCTTAGGACAAAACACCCCAAACTGTTTTGAAGTATTGCCTTGCTTTGCCCCCTGGATTTGACTCCCTGTCCGTGAGCATGTTCCCTGGGGCACGTCTCCCCCTTGCTGCCCTGCCGACGCTCTCCTGGCCCTCTTGGCCAGCAGCATCTCTGTTGCACAGTGCAGAGGGCTGGGCTGCAGGTCCAGTGAGGGGTCAGGAGCGCCCTGAGGCTACTGGGTAGCCCCAGGTCACCTACTGCAGTGTGTTCCTCTGAGCACTTGCCATGTTTAGCCTCTATACTGAAGCCATAGTCTGTGTGAATATAATGTTTCTTCTGTTTCTTGACGTCCCTCTCTCAGCAATCCCAAACTGCGTGCCCTGGCAACGGCCCTGTCCCCAGGCTTCCTGAGGTTCGGTGGCACCGAGACAGATTTTCTCATCTTTGATCCCAACAAGGATTCAACTTCAGAAGAAAAAATCCTCTGGCAACTTCAGGCCCAGCAAGGTAAAATGGGCATAACGTGTTAGACTCAAAACCATCCTGGGTTTAGGAAGAGGCTTTGATGCAGGCTGGGGATGCCGCAAGGTCACAGTGGCAACACTGGGGGTCCTCCACGGGGTCAGCATTGCTCTGGTCCATGGAGAGGAGATCCATGGACCTTCAGCATGGTCCATGGGAGGGGCTATGCCAGCTGTGGGAAAGCAAGGAAGGGTGCAGGGGCCCTCACGTCCACCCTGGCATCCTCTGGGACTCTTGCTTTGCTGCCCTGTGCTCCCCACAGCAGCCTTGGGAGCTCCCACGCTGCCTGGGAGGCAGTCAAGGTCAGCTCAAAAGATGTGGTTTCATTATGAAAATTAGGTAACAGACGGAAGAAATAATCTGAGGAGAACAAAGTGTTTCTCTATCTTGGCCAAAGCCAGAGCTAGGCTGGGGGCACAGTCTTGCCCTCCTGTCGCTTCGACAGGGCAAGTGCAAACCCACTGGATCACTGCCAACTGCTCAACCTTGGTCCTGGTGCACAAGGTTTCCCACTGTATTAAAGTTCATTTCCTCTTTGAACCTAGCAAAAGCACATAAACCCTTCTAGACATGCTTCAGATGAAAAAATTCCCATCTACTCCTGTGGTACATAGCACAACAGTGCAATCGTACATCACTGTACAACCGGTGATGCTGAGGTTTGAAGCCGAGTGGTGCTTTTTCCCCCATACCACTTTGCTGAGCTCCGGGTCACTGTGACTCCAGATCATGCCTTCCTCTCTGGTTATGTCTTGTTCCTGGTTTGCACGCTGACAAAAACCATGAGCATCGAAGAAAAAGTGTCTTATGACTCCTGCTGGCATTGCTGTCAGCGCTTTCCCCTGCACGAGACAGGCAGCGCAGGAAGCATTGCCCTGTATCTGCCCGCAGCAAGGCAGGCCATGAACCCTGCCATACCGCCGCACGCCGGGGTGGCTTATCTGCTCCTCGGGCACCGCAGCCCACGCTTTGTCAGCTTGCTGGAATGAGGGTTTCTGGATGGTGCTCCAGTTAAAATAGTTTACTGGGATGTGACCATCATGACAACAACCTCCAGAAGCACAGCTCAGCCTTCCCAACCCCCCCAGTCTCCATCACCTTATACTGGGAAATATATGTTATATATATAAAATATATAATTACGCATCAAGCCAGCCCTATTTTTCTATGTGGTTAACATTGTGAAAGCAGGGGTACGTTTCACAGAAGTGCATGACTGGCTCTCAGACTGGATCCCAGCAGCTGTGCTTCCTCCTGAGGGATGCAGCCATTTGCACGCTGGACCCTGGTCGTGAAGATAAGGACTTAATTGCTGTCAACCTTCTTCTGCCCTACAGAGGCTTGTGGTTTGAGGCCTGCATTTGCTGCTGTTGAGAAGCTGCTGCTGGCCCAGTGGCCCAGCCAGGAGAAGCTGATTCTTGCAGAGCATAACCGGAAAAAGCACAAAAACACCACCATTACAAGTAAGACTTCAATAGAGTTTTCTGCTAGGGTTTGTAACTCAGGGGGCTGCGAATCTCTGCCCCCCAGTAAAAGGGTTGTAGGCTGTTAGAAGGTGAAACCACTGAACATGAATATTTTTCTAAGTGGATGAAATGTTTCTAAGAAATCTTTTTCTACTGTCTGGCACCTCCAGCTGCTGCAGGAGTTGGGAGGATCTCAACACCTTGCCAGGATGGTGTGTAGTAAGGTCTGGGCTCTTTTGTCTGGCTGGGAGAGGTTGGCACATCTGCAGCACCAGGCTAAATAAATACAGGCAGTAAAGATCATCGCTTGGCCAGAGCTCAACTAGCACGCTGTAACCTTGAGATAAACATCCTCCCTCTCTCCTCTGTGCAGGAAATACGCTGGATATTCTCTACAGCTTTGCAAACTGCTCAGGGTTTCACCTGGTCTTTGGGCTCAATGCCTTGCTGCGGAAAAATGGCTTGCAGTGGGACAGCTCGAATGCCCGGGTGCTGCTGGACTACTGCGCCTCACGGAGGTACAACATATCCTGGGAGCTCGGGAATGGTAAGTGCGAAGCCTGCTTGTGGGACAGGCCAGCAGTCAGCTGGAAAGGTACGACCACAGGGTATGGGCTCGTAATTTTGGATGGTTTGGATGACGGCCCATAAAGGCAAAGTGATGTTTTACTGGGAAACATTACGGTCTTAATTTGTGAGGAGGGATGTCACAGAAGGCCCAATGAATGAGCAAACTGAGATGATTTTGCTGCTTCTACCAAGGCTCTGAGATGAGGTAAACTCTGTGAGGTGCAGAATGTCACCTATGGGGACTGGCTAGGACAGAGTGCTGGAGACCAGCATGCTGCATCACCTGGGCTTTTGGTTTCGTGCTCGACACCTTCAAATATCTCACCTGTGCCATGCCAGATCACGTGAAACCACAGGGGGTTGGTACTCCCCACATGGAATGAGCTGCCCTATTTTATGCACCAAAACTAGAGCGGGGTCCTGATGCACGCGTGTCTTCCCCAGAGCCAAACAGCTTCAGGAAGAAATCTGGCGTCTACATCGATGGCTTCCAGCTGGGGCAAGATTTTATTCACTTACGCCAACTTCTGAGTGACTATACCCTCTACCGGCACGCGAAGCTCTACGGTCCCGACATCGGGCAGCCCCGAAAGCACACGCAGAGACTGCTGAGAAGGTAGGGGTGTGGGGCCCCAGCAGCAGTCCCCAGGGTGGGCACATGTGGATAGCAGTGGCTTGTCTGCACCCAGATGCAGGGAGCATGAGGAGGCATCTAGACAGGCTTTTAAGGGATTTCTGCTCCAAAACAATAGTAAGGATGTACAAATGGATACATCCAGTCTGTTTGAGAACTAATTTCCTGCATTTTTCCTTAGATTAGAAACATGGAAAATTCTTTTCCTTGACTGGGGATGACTGCGATCTTACTTGCATGAATGAGCTCAAGGCTTAAATTACTCAGCTAGTAAAACTAATAATAAATACTAAATAAAATATAATATAAATAAATACTAATACTCAGCTAGTTGAAACTAAGATGCTGGCATCAGTGAACTGCACACCATTCAATTGAGCGCTGGCTCTAAGGCTGTGTTAAAAAGGGCTTTTCACCTCAGAAATCTCTGTGCACAAGCTGCCCCAAAGTCTGTTTAAAAGCCATCGCAAGTGTGGCCCCAAAGAAGTCCGCCATCACTACCGCCAGCCGGGGGGAGAGGGGAGGGCTGTGCATGGCAGCTCGCTCCTGGGGGGCCATGACCCGTCATCGGTACCCATTGACCCCCTGCTCTCCACCACATCCTCTCTCGTTGCAGTTTCCTGAAATCGGGAGGGAAGGTGATTGACGCTGTCACGTGGCACCAGTAAGTACTGCTCGGATAGCATTGCGATACCATTGCCACTCTGCTTATTGCCTGTTCTCTTTACCAAATGTCAATTTGAACATCTCAACAGGGAGGAGGGAGTGAAATAGCCCTTTCAGCAGTCCCTCGGGTGCCTCTCTGCAAGCTCCTCTGCTCAGAGTAAGCGATGAATTGAGGGAGTGTGTTACAGAAATGCAGAAGGTCTCCAAAGAGGCTACTTGGTGCAGAGACCCAAAAGCAGTCTGGTGGGGGTTTCTAACGTAGTCGCAGCAGTGGGGAATGCAACACGGCGCAACACGGTCAATTTGCTTGCTAAATATGTGCAGTGAGAAAAACAGAAGCGGGATGTGGGGAGAAAAGATGGCACGGCAGCTTTATTTCTCAGAAGAGCATGAGGGGGTAGGTCACGGCTCTCCCCCCGCACAAGGAGAGTTTCTGCAGCGATTGAGCCTTTTTGCACATGCCGTGTTTCAACACATACCAAAAGCTAGTGAGATCTGAGCAGTAGCCCCAGTTGTCTCAAAGCTCCAAGCTGCCAACGCTTGCAAATAAAATGCACTTTCCCATGGGAAGAAGGGGGGTGTCGTATAAAAGGAAAAGAAGGTAGCTCAGACTTACTTGGCAGAGATGCCTCTGCTGAACTTCTGCAAGAGCAGAAGGTTTTTAACATAAGGTTTTAAACAACCCGTGGGTTTGAAATGAAGTCCACACCCCTGACATTGGTGCTCTCCTTGGCATTAGAAAGGCTGAATCTGCTTGAGTGAAATCTTCACTCCCTAAAAGCAAATTCAGGGAGTCACTGATGACCCTGCTGGCAAATGCACCCAACTCCTTGTAAAAAATGCAGCAGAAGCCTTGTTAGCTGACGCGATACGTGCTGCCTTTTTTCTCTATTTCTGCCTGCTTGATATAAACAAAAAGCCCCACAGGTCTGGCTGACCCTCACCCATAGAGACGTGCTAGTAGCTTCTCCTGCTGCCTTACGTTTGCTCTCCGAGTCAGTTTGGGCTGTGTGTGGGTAACTCGCCCTCAGATCCCACCTGCAGTGCAAACAGTGTCGCGGCAGTCCCAGCCCTTCGCTCTCGTGCCGTGGCTTAGAGATGCAGTTTTCAAGTGCTCAGATGGGCAGTGGGGTAAGTTGGCCCCGGGGCACCTGCCATGAGCTCCACGTGTTTGAAAGTGATTTCTATGTGAAGATGGTTTTCTTTCTGGAGTCAAATGCAGCACGGTGTCATGCAGCAGTTGGGTAACAGTGGGAAAAGATGCACACACTTAGATTATATATATGTATACATATATAACTTCTCTATGTATTTTGAGCTGCTGGCAAGGCATAAAACATGTCTTCTCCCCTTCCTGGGCTGTTCTTGCCCCATGGCTGCCCTTGCTTTAAACGGGCATGCATTATTTTCTTTACTAATTTGGGATTATCAGGTTTTAGCTTCCTCTTGTGGCTGGAAGACTGCAGCTACTTCTTGTAGGGCTGAGTGACAGCTGAAATACAAAATACCACAGGGATCCAAATTTCCCATTCTTTATTCAGACAAACCAGGTTTAAAAGCTCTTCTGCTCATGGTGGAGGGCAACCTTCATCCCGTAGGGATGCCTCCATCCCATTCCCCTCCAGATGGGCAAAATACTCTAACAGAGGGACAGAAGCTGGGGTCTAATATTTTTAATATATAACTTGATACAGTAAAGTAAGTAATCACATGGGAGTGTCAGACTCCTCAGCAAGAGAAGATTTACAGAAGCTGGCTCTTATTCAGTGATGTTTTCCTCGTTCTGAATGAGTAGGTGCAAAAAACCCTTACTACTTCCATTGATCAAAATTTCTGTGATATCCTGCCTCCATCGAGGTAATTAGACCTGATAGTCCCTTAAATACAAACAGCATACCTACACATTTGGAAAACGAAAAAAAAAGAAAAAGAACTGGACAGAAAAACAGTGCTGCGGATAAATGTATCAAGCAACTGAGTACTTTTGGTAGTGTTTTGTACCAGTGGTTGTGTTTTTGCTTAATTTTGGCTGTGGGGTTTATTTTCCTGATTTTCAGTTACTATGTGAATGGAAGAAGTGCAACGAGGGAGGATTTCTTGAGCCCTGAAGTGCTGGATACCTTTGCCACAGCTGTACACAAAGTCCTGGAGGTGCCTTGTCCTGTTCAATCATTCCTATGTTCAGTTTCCAGGGGGTTAGCAGAGAATCTGGAATAAACTACAATTTCTCACAAGCAATAAACAGGGCACCTCAAAGCTTGGGTGCTGCTGTCATTGTAAATTAAAAAAACCCAACCAACCAAACAATATTAATAAATGAGCATCAAGCATGGTGCCGGATACATCCCAAAACTACAACATTCTCATTTATCGATGTAGTCATTACTCAGAGATGTAAATTTATGGTCATATGCCCCCCTCCTCCCCATGATTTCTTTGTATTTTGAGATCCTGAGAACAATATAACTTAGAGTATACCAACCACTACTTAGCATTAGAAGACTTACAGGACATGGCTTTTAGTAATGTTTGTCTCGTTCTACATGCGTAGACATGATTGGGAGGGGGGGCAGTAAATCTACTGGTAGTCCTTTTGATCAAAAGTTCCGTGAGGTCCTGCCTCAGGTGGTGTTATCCCTTAAATACAAACGTTGTACACAGGCATTTGGCTAAAGCACATTTTGATTGCCCATTATTTCAGTAACCAAAAAACTTAACTCTTGTCTTTTTCTCTTCTTCCCTACGCCACACCGACCAGATTGTTGATGGGACTGTGCCCAACAAGAAGGTCTGGCTAGGAGAGACGAGTTCTGCCTATGGAGGTGGAGCTCCCAGGCTGTCCAACACTTATGTTGCTGGCTTTATGTGAGTACCGTGTCACAGGTGTGGGGAAATTACACATTTTACCAGCTGAAGGGGATTGCGCCCATGCCCCGCGGTAGGAACGTCTCCCTCAGGCTTCCCAGAGAGTGCAGGCAGTGGGCGGGCTGAGCATTGTAACCCTCCCACCGCTCCCTGTGTGCTTCCCCCGTGCCTGAGGTTCGATGTAGGCCCAGGTAATGGCAGATTCCTATGAGAAATGGGGGATGAGAAGCATGAGAAAGTTGTATTTCTGCCCTCGAATCTGTGATGCTAACTCCATCCTTTTGTGAGGACAGAGAGTCGTTCATGAGATGGGTGTCCTTTTCTGATGTCTTCGTTTCACCACCGTGAAATACCTAACCAAAGGGAAATTTAGTCATGAAAATAATTTTCTTGAAGGACTCCAGTCATAGAATTTTGTTGAAATAAAAAAATCTCAGACTTCTCTTAGGACTTTGATCAGTTTGTAGATTCAGGGAGATAAAATTGCATGCGAATGTGTGGTTCACACTTTGAAAATTAACCAAAACCATGGTTGCAATGTATTTTTTTCCCTCCTATAAAGCATGAGATCTTTTCATCAGGGCCTGGTGGGTCAGCAAGTCAAAGCCTGGTAATGGCAGGCAACCTTGTCATTGGTGTGATGATTTCTCACAGCCTTCAGGCCCTTGGCCAGTTCAGGAGCATCCACTGCTGCTCCTGGTTTCCACCTCCTGCAAACAGGGGAGTGGAGCAACTGTTCTCACCAACTCAGACGTCCAAAGGTGGTCTGAAATTACTTTTTAAGGTAATCAATGCAAGACTTAAATTCAAATCAGTTGTGTGATTTTAAGGAAGTCAGAGCTGGCTGAAGATGGGCAACGGTGTCCAGTTGAGATCAGCAATTTCATCTGCGTGTTATTTGCCTCATTTTTTGGCAGGTGGTTGGACAAACTTGGGCTTTCAGCCAGGCAGGGGATTGACGTGGTGATGAGACAGGTTTTCTTCGGGGCAGGGACCTATCACCTGGTGGATGCCAACTTTGAGCCTTTGCCGGTATGTATGCAACCCTGCTAACACCATCTGGATGCTGCATGTTTTTCTGCACAGGCAACACAAATCACCTATTTTAACAACACAAAATAGCAACAGATTTTGTAGAATAATCACAGTTATCCTTGCACCTAAAGTTAGCTCATGTTTTATTATGGGTTCATGTATTAGATATATAGATACAAGATATTTACTGACACTGCAGAGATGCAGCTAGTCTTCAGCACAGCACAGATTGATTTCTGGGACGTGATGCTCTGATTTGTATGCAGACACTTCTGGAGTTCACAAGGCTGTTCTGGATAGACTGTTTTGGTTTGGGTACTCCTCAGCTGAGTGATGAGTAGTTTTTAAACAGAAGTTATATGAGGTATTATCATAAATTATATCCCAAGTGAAAACCAAACCAACATGAAGTCAATACTCAAGCATTTCTTGGGTCATGAGCATATTTAGCCTTCCGTAGTGGCTGAAGGATAATTAAATGAAAACATGCATTTAGTATAGTTGGATTTATTAGGAAAAAACATTCTGCAGTGATGAAACATCATTATTTGAACTATTCATTGTTCTTGCATGTACAGCATGTTTCTTTCTCCTACTAGCACTTACCTTGGGGTGAGAGGATTGCGTCTTTCTTATTAGCTTTCTTCTCATTTTTCTGCTTCCAAGTTGTGATTTTCACAGGCTTACAGAGACCATCTGAGAGGAAATCCAGCATATGGGGTTTTTCTGTGCTGTCTGTTCAGCTGGTCCCTATGCCAAGGGCTGCATTGTCAGGCTCATTGCTTTGGGCTTTTTATTCCCTCATTTAAAATAGATTTAATTTGGACAAAAAGGATGTGCCTTGTTCCTCACCTTCAGGCAGTACAGATGCTAATCAAGCTAATAATGATTTAGAGGCAGGGAAATCCAAACCCAGGTCCATCAGTTTTAGTTAGCATGGAAATGAAGGAGCACAGCAGTGTCAGAAGGCTGCACCTCCTTGCACAAGGGCTGACCACACAAGCCGATAGGAAAAGTCACTTCCCCAGGCTCCTGGTGAGTCCAGACAAAAACCACAACAGTTTTCCTTCTAGGAAAACCTCAGACAGACAAAACAGATGAGCTGAGAGACGGTCTCTGAAACCCACCAGCTGGAGTACACTCTCCCCTGGGGCTGCGCTCAAAGAAGTGATGCTGCAAAATGCAGCCTGCCTGTGGCCTCCTAGTCCTGAACCACATCTGTGCAGACCACACGCTCTCTTTGGTCACAGACTTCATGGAGGAAAAGTAGCGATCAAGATGCAAGAAAAAGCAGACCTGGAAAAAATGAGTCTGCACTGGGCATCGCCCTGCTCTTGGGCATCGTCCTGGGGTGTCAGAGGATTTACTCTTGACTGGCGTTCAGCAATTAATCCTGAGACCTGTTCAAAAGCTCGATGTTAGCGAAAGGCATAAAAGTTGTCGGGGGGCTTCTTCCCGGGTGTTGCGCCTGTGGATTGGGCATAGGCTTTCCTGCAGGAAGGGCAGCTTGTCCCCCTTGGGTTGAGCCCTGAGGTGCCCTGTACCCCGCAGAAGGGCGTTTTCAAAATGCAAACAGTCTCTCCCCCACAGAAAGAGCTCCGAGATTTGCATATGAGGGGGAAATGACTTCAAGGTACCTTGTAAACACAGCTGCTCTGCAGCCTGAGGGCAGGGTCTTCTCTTTAGCTATGCCATTTTTGGGAATTTTAATAGATATGGTGAAAAACTTGGTAAAACAACAAAGTATGAGGAAAACAACCCTGAAATTACCAGCAAAATGAACGTCATGTGGAACTCACCATGTGGAGTACCTGGCATGTACATAAGTGCTTATGTGTGTTTTTGTGCCTCCCAGGACTACTGGCTCTCGCTGCTCTACAAGAAGCTGGTGGGAACCAAGGTGCTGCAGGTCAGCCTGGTGGGAGCTGACGAGAGGAAGCTCCGCGTCTACCTCCACTGCACCAATACCCTCCAGTAAGCCTCCAGAAAGGGCAACATATCCCAGAAACTGAGCCCACAGCCGCCCCCCCCAGGGCAACAAAAGCAAATTGGGACAGCACGAGGATGCACTGCGAAACCTCTTTCTCTCCTAATCCCCACCATCATCTTCTCTTGCCTTGCAGCCCGAAGTACACAGAAGGGGATGTGACGCTGTTTGCCTTAAACCTCTACAACGTTACCCAACATTTCCAGCTACCGAATTACTTATCGAGCAAGCACGTGGATCAGTACCTCTTACTGCCTCATGGCAAAGAGACTATACTTTCTAGGTAAGTGTGCAATTCCTCCTGTCTCTGCAGAAAGGATTGTGAGTAGAGTTAGGTGGCCTCGAAAGCCTCACCTTATTCAATTTGCAAGTGTGTGTGTGGAGATAAATTACCATTCAGGCATTGGGTTTTTTTTTTCAGTAAGGTCTGACTTCTGGTAAATCAGGTCTACTAAAACAAACAAACAAATAAATAAATAAATAAATAAGCTTGCTTAAGTATGAGGACACTTTTTGTTATGTTAATCGGGAAGCTTTTTCCTAGCAGGCTTCAGGGTTCTGGACCAGCTGCTTTTCGTTTTCTTCTTTTTCTTTTTCTTTTTCTCTTTTTCTTTCTCTTTTTCTTTCTCTTTCTCTTTTTCTTTTCCTTTTTTCTTTTTTTTTTTCTTTCTTTTTCTTTTTCTTTTTCTTTTTCTTTTTCTTTCTCTTTTTCTTTCTCTCTCTTTTTCTTTCTCTTTTTCTCAAGCACAGGTATATTGCATTCCCAGGCGCTGGCTCCTGATTTACAGCAACATGCTCAGGCTTTGTATGGGTTCTTTTGTTGTTACTGCTAATGCAGTGGCAAGGGAAGGATCTGCTCTGTGGTCACAGAAAATATCTTAATATTTGCAGGAGAAAAAAAACAACTAAAATTTGTACTTTTCAAAGCCTGTTCTGCTTTTAACCTCAGGAGAAGAGTAAGAAACATGTACTTTTCAACTTGCTTATGCTACGACTCCAAAGGAGTCCTTGCAGCGGGAGTGCAGCAGATGCTCTGTGTGTGGGCACACATAAACCCTCAAGGGAAGTTTAGTTTGGCTTTGGGCTGAGTTTATGTTTACACTCAGGTCCAGAGCTGTTTGTGCTCGATGTCAAACAAAGCGCAGCTGCCCAAACAGTCTCTCTGTCCCTCTCCAGGTCTATTGAGCTGAACGGCCGTGTGCTACAGATGGTGGATGACAAAACGCTGCCAGAGCTTATCGAAAAACCCCTTGGTCCTGGCAGCACATTTGGCCTTCCAGCCTTCTCTTACGGCTTTTATGTTATCAAAAACGCCAAAGCTATTGCTTGCATTTAAACGGTCAATACACGTGTGCAGGATAAATGTTAAAGCACTTGGTTAGTAGGGAAGTTTAATCCTAGAAATTCATGTTTCTACCATGAGATTTAATTCTGGCAAGGGATGCAAATGTGGCGGCACCGGTACGATCTGTGGGTTGGGGAAGACACGAGGTCCCACTGGGTAATTTGTATGTGAAAGATGCTCATTAAGCTCCTGGGAGATTATCCAGGTAGGGTAAGCCAAGGCAGGGGCTGGTTTTGCTCTCGATCCAGCCTGGGTCACTGCGCTCGAGCACAGGGCCCTTCTCCATGCCATGTGTGGAGCTGCATCAGCTTCTCATGCTGCACTTAATGCTCTACCAGCTGGGAACTGCCATCTCCCCTCTCCCTCTCATTTCTGCAAGCACAGCTCTTAAAGCAGTTCCTTCAAAAGCTTTCCTTCGGAAAGGATGAGCTACTGTAGCTGTACAGCTGTGATTTTCCCTGCAGCATGTGGGGAAGCCTGAGGAGGGGTTGTAGTTGCTGAGGGCATCTCGAGGTGGAAAGCGGAGACACACAAAGCAAACCGCAGTTGGGCTGCCCACAGGGGGAAAATGCCTTGCCCAGAAACCAGGTCCTCCATGGGATTTGGGGCAGCACCGCACGTTTTTCCCAAGCTAGGAGAGTTCAGTCACAAGATGGAGCTGTGGCCATGTGATTTCCAAAGGCGAGTTTTTGACACATGAAACGAAACACAAGCTGTTCCTGCAGGGTGGTCTACCTCTGCTCTCACACGCTTCATCCCCAGAAGGAAAGGAGAGGAGCCCACCAGCTCCCCGGCAAACCCTCCGTGGTCAGTGGGCTGTGTGTCAAGGGCTCATGACTCCTTCACTTTCACCACCCCGTAGGCAGTTCAGCTGGAAAGGACTTCCCTGAACATATCTGCAGGTGAAGCTCTGCTTCACGCTCCCTAACTCGCTCAGGTCTCTTCTGTCCTTGAGCAAACCAGAGTAAGGAGACTGAGCAAACCACCCACCCCTCGACCATCAGAGGGACTTCAGTGGCCTTAGAGTATCCTGGGGACAAACCTGCTCAGCCAGGCTGACATCCCTCCTGCTGGGGAAACAGCTGTTTTGGCCAGAAATCCGTTGGCGGTGGCTTTTCTCCCCGGCCGTGCCTTCCCCATGCGCACCCTGCTGCAGTTCGGTGTGTCACCAGCCGCTTTCCTCTGGCAGGCGCACTGCCGGTCTCCAGGGCAGCCAAATGCCTCGGAGCATGCCTGTGGTCACCCGCAGGTGTTTTATTTGCATCTGTTTTTCTTGAAGATATATAAGCCATGCCACTGTCAACGCCTTACGATATTTTGAGCACAGCAAGGAAAAACACCACCACCACACCACTGTATTTCCGTTTTTAAGCTTTAAAAGGATGCTACCAGCTACATGAGGTTTCAGTGCTGGGGGGGGGGCTTTTTTTAGTGGGAAGACTTTAAAAACAGACTTACTTTTGAAGCTGTGATGAAAAATTGCACAATAAAAAGGTTACATTTAAGTTCAGTGTCAAAGGCGTGTTTGCATCCACAGTGCAGATGCATTCAGTGAAGGGTTATGTATCAGGGTAATACAGATCAGAAATGAGAATAAGGAAGGCTAAGTTTGTTTACATTGTCCAAGTTCAATAAAAGAAGCAAAGAGAGCATAAAATGGAGTGGAAAGTCTTATGTACAGTCAACATTAAGTTAAAAATATATTATTATTATTATAGTAATATAAGTTACAACTAAGACATCAAAGTTATTGTTTGCCTGGTAGCTCCTTTTTAGAACTTTTCTAACAGTTTTGTTTATTCCAATGCTTGTGACTTTTATATTTGAAGATTTTAATTAAAGTGATTTATACCAGCTTTTGGCATTCTTCCTTTTTTTTTAAGACTTCTTTTTTGGCATACTGATCCCATGAAACTCCCTACATTTCTTTTGGTCATACATCATCTGCGCTTTGTATGATTGCCAACAAGGAGTACCCACATAAATACAAATGAAGGAAAGCATATCCAAGTCGGTGTGCTTCAACTGTAGTTGACCACCGGTTCAGAAGCCCTTTACCCCACTGTCTGACTCAGACACAATACATGGGCTGATAGTCGGCACACAGGAACTACTAGGAGGGGTCCAGGGATGTCTGGGCATGCAAATGACAACTGCTCTGCCTTCACCTCCCAGCCAGGTCTCCTTCTCTGAGCACACAGCCTGGGTCTCCGTATGGCAGGGTGGCGAGAAGTGTCATTTACAGCTCACGTAACTGCTTTCAACTTAAAAAGCTCTCTACACACCCAGATGACTTCTCTATACTACAAAGCGTATATTAAGCTTATAGCTACCATTAGCTCTGTACAAACAAAGCAGGAGGGAGAGGAGCACAGGAAACGAGACGCTGGATCCCAGCACACCAAGACAGGGACGGTCAGAACCAGAAGCGAATATCACCTTCACAGGACTCATCTGCAGCAGCAATGCCTGCCCCATGGGCACCTTACCTCAAGGGCTTTCTTTTTGCTCTATGAATGTTGTAAACCTTGGGGTATCGAGCTTGTATGTATATATACACAAACACTCTTATCTGAGACCAGGAACAACGATTATCTCTCTCACATGTTCCAATTTACTTTTGCATTTTTGACTCTGGAGCTTAGATGACTCACCTTGTAAATCAGTTCCTGCAAGGTGGAGTAAATTGAGTCATCAGACCTTTGTATAGGGGATCATTTAATGTATGCGAAAATAAGGAAACTGATAATCTCCTTAGAATAAGGGGCAATTTGACCATCAACTCAGATTTGAGTGAAACAAAACAGTGAGGCCTTAATAGCTTTTGGTGATTTTTCAAAGTCTGGAATGTACTATTCCCTAGATTTTTTTTCAATGAGGCGCCTTGTTGCCTGCTAATCACAGAATCACACAGAATCACAGAACGGTCAGGGTTGGAAGGGACCTCTGGAGATCATCTAGTCCAACCCCCCTGCCAGAGAAGGGTCACCTACAGCAGGTTGAGATCG
>VUYV01000168.1:1025531-1086075 GCA_008711295.1 Anarhynchus alexandrinus
CAGACTAAAAAGACCCAAGTCCCTCACCCTTTCCTCATAAGAGAGATGTTCCAATCCCCTCATCATCTTTGTAGCCCTTTGCTGGACCCTCTCCAGCATTTCCCTGTCCTTCTTGAACCGGGGAGCCCAGAACTAAACACAATGGACTTACCAGGGCAGAGTAGAGGGGGAGGATAACCTCCCTCGACCTGCTGGCCACACTCTTCTTGATGCACCCCAGGATGCCATTGGCCTTCTTGGCCACCAGGGCACATTGCTGGCTCATGGTCATCCTGTTGTCCACCAGGACTCCCAGGTCCCTTTCCACAGAGCTGCTCTCCAGCAGGTCAGCCAAATGAATATAAATCTACTGACAATAAGTTTGCTTTTCTGCTTCACTTTCATGAGCTCCTTAAAAATTGTCTGCAGATGGTCCAGGGTTTGCTCACCACATCACACATTAAAAAAACCCTCCCACAGTGTCTCTACAGAGAAGCACCCACCCAGTGAAACTCAGAGTATTGGAGTTCCTACAAACACAGCAAGAAAAAGGCTGTGGCACACATTGCCGGTACTCGCTCACTGGCCTCTGGGATTCACTGTTCAAATACGCCTTGGGCACTCATCTGTACCTGAATAAAGCCCACAATGACTGACCCTGTCAGTGGGAAACAGAGCAAATGTCACAACAAAAAAAAATATTAGTTAAACTTCATCAGAGTTGAGCAACTGTTTCTTTTATGGCCCTGTGCATATCACTTTACTGCTATGGAGTCATTAAAACAGTGAATGGAAAAATGTGAAAGTCACTTCCCCATCACATTGGTTTTTTACTTCCTCCTGGTAGTCAACATTTCGGGAAATTAAAGTTCAAAATGGTTTTCCCTTGTCAGTGTGTCAGCTGTTCAAGCTGAAGAAAGTGTGGAATGAGACACAAGTTATACACTACAGGGACACTTTACTCTCCAAGAGATCTTTCAGCTGCAAACCTGGGGAGATTTTATCACTGAAACCAAGAGACAAGGTTTTTATGGTTCTTTCCAAAGCTCCCTTCCCTCCCGTTTATGCAACAACTCAGATAAGATGGCGGGAGAACTGAATGAGGACAGAGATCCAAAGGATTTCCAGAATTTTTTATTAACTACAGACTGGAAAGGTTTGAGAGAGATAAGACATATGCTGATGCATGAACATAGGTGCCTTGATGATATGTTTGATGATATACAGTCACCTATGGGATTTCAACAAATAGCATGGAAGACTTTGAAGAAATTTATTAGTAAAAACAGCACATATTCTGTTAGCAAGGTGCTGAGGTACCATAACTCAATTTGACAGAAGTCATTAAATCCGTGCACCCTGTTGTTTTGCCATCGGCCCCCTTGGGTGCTCTGTCAGTATTCACCGCTCGAAGCCGGCGGCAGGCGAAGCTCCAGCCTCCCTCACACCTCGTGCGCGAAGGAGACTTGACTGCCGTCCTCTGTACCTGCGCCAGGGCCACGGCAGACCGATTCCCGCCGATACCTGCCGGGCCCCGCGGCCTACGGGGAAACAGCCGCTCGAGCGCTGCCGGGGCGGGCTCCGCCCGACCTGACCCGCAGTTTCGATTCCCGACAGCGAGGAACCAGTCGGCAGACGCTAGCCGGGCGAGGAGCAGCGACACCCACCCCCGGAACCCCGAGGCGGGGACACCTCGACCCAGCACCAACCCCGGCCCGCCTCAGGCCCGGCCCCGCTCCCTCGGACGGGGGAGCTGCGCATGCGCGGCGCCGCGTGACACCGCCCCGCCGGAAGCGCGGCGGCAAGATGGCGGCGCTCTTGACGCGGCTCTGTCGGGGCGCCCCCGGCCTCCGCGCCGCCCGCCTGCCCCTCGCCGCCGCCGCTGTCGCACNGGCGCTGCGGCGGACGCTGCGGACCGGGGGGCGCGGGTGGTGCCGGCCCCGACGGGGGGGGCGGGAGCGGCGGTGTGGCGGGTCCGGTGCCGGTGGCCGTAGCAGCGCTCCCCGGCCACACCCGCCCTGGCTCCGGGCAGGGGGTTTTGCCTTAGAATCGCGTGTGTGTGCTCGGCAGTGCCATTCCTCAGCAGGCAGCTGCCCTCCTGCCCCGCGGCCCCTCCCACTCCCGCTCCTCGTTTCCCCCCCCCCCCCCCCCCCCCCNTTGGCGGCCGAGCCGGGCTGCCTCCCCGACTGGCATATGCTGTCCCTCTTCGGCGTCGGAGCAGTGCTCATGCGGGGAGCCGGCTGCACGATCAATGACATGTGGGATCGTGACTATGACAAAAAGGTAGAGGAAGCCCCGTGGGCTTGCAAAGACCAAGGGAAGTGAATTGCCAGTTAATTAACCAAGTACATGTCCGCTCATCTCCGGTATCACCAACTCACTTGCTGAGTGTAGGCATAGGGCTCCAGGTTCAGAAATTCTTCTGTGTTTCTGTCTGAGATGTGTGCAATTAATTTGTCTACATTGCCTCCTAGAATAGTAGAAATCATTTTTGTATAACATTTCTCTCTCTAGGACTGTGATAAGTCTTCTAGAGTACTTAACCTCCGTGTAAGATAAAATATATGATGTTGTCAGTTGTAGGTAGTACTTGAACAAGTTTATTTTTCAACTGTGTTCTGCATGACTGAACAAAATAACACTTTTTTGCTACACTTGCTAGTTAGGATCTATGCAAGAACCACTTTTTTTTTTTTTTAAAGTTTTCAGAAGCAGGGTTTCCTTGAGTATTGTTAATTTCTTCATGAGAATGGCTGTTAAGAGTATTAGCCCAGCCCTGAGCTAATCCTCTTCTATTATGTTGTATTTTTCATCTCTCTTTTGTTCAGAAGAGGGAAGTAAGCAAAAGGCAGTGCCCAGTATCAGATGTTGAAATGTGCACAGGTGCCAGTTTGGAGGGGAATATCCTAGTGATGCATCACCGTTGGCTTGTCCTGTTTTCTTTTCCTGTATTGTTCCTCTGGTTTTGGGGTTTGGGTTGCAGCGCTGGCAAGAGACACGATAATGAGCCAATCCGATATGTCAAGTTCTTACAGCACTGTTACATTTGTGTGGTTGGGGAGGCAATGAATCAGTACAGGTTTTGTGGCAGCTTCGGATGGTTTGGGTTTCAGAGGTTGTTAACAACTACATATGCTAAAAATATTTGACAGGGTGGGGTGTGTGATTAGTAAGATGGAATTTTCAATATAATTAACTCATTTAGGCATTAATGTGATGTGGTTAGATGTAAAGTTTTAAAAATTCCCATCGCAGCTCTTTCTTACACAACTTAAAAGGATATCTTCAGAACAAGTGCGATAGAGGCCAGGTTGATAGCAGGATGTCAGCTGGT
Source organism: Anarhynchus alexandrinus (assembly GCA_008711295.1). Taxonomy (NCBI): domain Eukaryota; kingdom Metazoa; phylum Chordata; class Aves; order Charadriiformes; family Charadriidae; genus Anarhynchus; species Anarhynchus alexandrinus. The sequence continues at coordinate 1,028,845 of VUYV01000168.1, forward strand.
GTTGGTGATGGTGGTTTGGGGTATTAAATTTTATGTTACTGATTATTTGGTAAATGTTTTCTTTTCTTTAAATGAAACATCCTATGTTTGGTTATGATGTGTGGTGGAATTGGTCACAAATATGTTAAGTACATGTTTAAACTGCAAAAGCAGTATTTAACATTTAACATAACCTGATTGCGGGGGGAGAACAAACTAAAAGAGTTTATTTTAATACACATTATTAAAGCATATGCAGAACACTTTATACATACATAGTATTCTGTAAAAAGTTGGCTTTTGAACCTCTTTGAATGGACTTTACACTATTTTATTCAACATGCAAAACTCTCTGTCTTCTTTTCTTTTCTTTTGGAAACGGTCACCTTTGGCAAGTACCTCGCCATACGTTTCAGTTTAACTTTCTTCTGATATTTGTTTCTTCCTTCAGTTTGCCTTGTATGATTTCTTGTTCCAGACAGAGTTTCTAAACTCCATTGTATCCTGACTAGGATTAAATTAATTGTCCTTTCACGGTTATTAACAATGGTTATGTGTGCTAAAGGACCCCTGCATCTCTACGATATTTTACGTGGTAATCCCTTTAAAGTGTTTAAGCACAGAGGTGCTGCTTGAAATTGGGATAGTTAGCTCACAATTTTTTAAGTCTATGGTGTTTCTAATTAGCCTCACTGCACACAAGTAGCACTTTATTTCTGCTCTAGTTTTTAAAGCCTGCATGTTTCTATTATAAGTGCTGCTGCTTAGAAATACAGCTAATGTCCGTGATGATATGCTAGGTTTGTATCATTGAAAGAACCTAATCTTATACATTCTGTGGCCTTTTTCTGTTTATGATTCTGCTTATATGCTAATGGTGTGACTTTTAGTTTTAAGAGACATTGGAATGTGTTATGGTGGATTTGGTATTAACATTATTCTTTCCATTTTTAGGTTGCGAGGACAGCAAGTAGGCCCCTGGCAGCTGGCGATATCTCCACTTTTCAGTCCTTTGTTTTCCTTGGAGGACAGCTTAGCTTGGCGCTTTGTGTGCTTCTGTGTCTGAATTACTATAGGTAACGTATAAATTATCTTTTGTTTTTTTAAAATTTTATCCCAGGCCCAGAGTTAAGCACAGAGATTTTCAGCAGAAAAGGTGTTTGGGGGCAGAGGGAGGAGGTTAGTAGTCATGGAATTGTATTCGAAAGTAAAAGAATTAGTTCAGTACTGTGTACAGCTCCTGTAATACTGCACTATATCTTGTGATCTTTAGACTGGCAAACAATACACCTCTTGGTACTTTTTACAGTATTGTTCTGGGAGCAGCCTCTTTGTCTCTTGTGATCACCTACCCTCTGATGAAGAGAATAACATATTGGCCACAGTTAGTTTTGGGTGAGCTGGAAATATCTTTACTATTTTTTTCTTCAGATGTAGTTTTTGGGGTGTTTTACAAATTAGTAATTGAACTTCAGCAACCTGTTTTTTTTACAAATTTATATTAAAATAAAAATACCTTCTAGACAAAGTTCTGTGGTGCCAGAAGCTTCTTAAGCAATTTATAACACATATAAGAGTTAATGTTTGGGGGTTTTTTGTGTTGGTTTTTTTTTTTTTTGTTAAAAATCAGTTCCTTTTTTTGACTGTCTGTGGGGGGGGGGAAAAAAAATATTTCTCATTTGAGAGTCGGCTTTAGTTTTGGGGTTATCTTGAAAACTTTCTTAAACGTGCATTTGTTCTGCATTTCAGTCTTCAGCCTCTAAAATAACTCCTGTGCAGAAACTGATGGTTCTTGTATTTCAAGTTGAGCTACTAAGAGATATCTTTGTATCTTGGCCTTCACGTTCCAACTGCCTTCAGCTTTTTCAATCAAAATTGTCATTTTCAGCCTTGAAGTACCCTAGTTGGCTGCTGTGTACTCTTTTGCAGTCTTTTACTGACACTTTGTGTTATAGTGCCATCTAAGCATTTTAACTTTAGACCTGTTGTTTGAGTATACTGGAATAGTTCTGTGCAAATGTTTCCCTATGCTAATGAAGTCAAATTTAAACTGGGGGAAAATGCATGGCTATACATATTTCTCCTTGTATGTCCAGAGTAATTAATGTCAAAATTACTTGTATTTATTACCTACCTGAAAATAAGTGGTAGAAAAATAGAGATGCCAGTATTGTACAAAAAGCTGCTGATATTATATCTGCTCAAACAAATAATATTTAAATCTGTATATGTAATTTAGATTGCTCCTGGAGTTCTATTAACTTTTTTCTTTTTTTTACTCTCCTTATGTTTTTAGGACTTACATTTAATTGGGGAGCCCTTCTTGGCTGGTCAGCCATCAAAGGGTCATGTGAGTGGTCTGTGTGTTTGCCCTTGTACTTTGCTGGAGTAATGTGGACGCTGGTATACGATACCATTTATGCACATCAGGTAGAGTGACATTGGGTAATTTTACATACCTGTGTATGTTTGTGTGTTTAATTTATAACTTTGTTGTCTAACAGCAGTACTAACCTGCTGCAGTTCTTCACCTTCAGCTGAGCTAAAGCAGCTCCAAAGAAACCCTAGCCTTTGCACCTTTTATTGCTCTTCGTAAATATTTTACATATCAGGTAGAAAGCTGAGGTATAGTGCACTTTGTGTGCTTACACATTTGCATTGTGTAAATAAATTTGACATTGGTATTAGCTCTTTGCTGCTAGAGCAGCTCTAAGGACCAAACTTCAAATTTAAACGTTAATGTAGGGACCTACAAATGCACTTAAATTGGATTCCTAATAAGAAGCATTGGAAACTTAAGCAAGGCCCCCCTTCTTATTTTCCTTATGAAATGGTGGTTGGATTGTGGATTTTTTTGCTAATTCACCCTTTCATTCTAGGATAAGAAGGATGATATCATTATCGGTGTGAAGTCAACAGCATTACAGTTCAAGGAGGATACAAAGCAGTGGCTCAGTGGCTTCAGCATTGCAATGCTCCTGAGTTTGTGCATGGCAGGAATGAATTCTAACCAGACGTTCCCGTATTACTCAGCTGTGGCTGCCATAGGGGCTCACCTAGCACACCAGGTATGATGGATTTATTTATACTTTTTCCATGTGGAAGTTCTTGATAAGAAATCAGAGTGCTTTTCAACCCCCATCAATTCGCCAACTACCGAAAAAACCACAATTCCTGTAAAGAGAACTGAAGTCTTCTGGCAATAAGCTTGCTTGTTTTAAGTACCTTTTGCAGACCTTTTGTTTGAAGAGACCTCCAGTGGTCCACAGACTGTAGAACACAGGTTTTCAATCTATTCCTAACCAGAAGAACTGCCTCATATTACGCTGTGATCTCAAGGAAACGTTTTTCTTCTCACTTCCGGTAGCAGCTGCAGCTAGATCCACCACAATATCCTGCAAGATTGTGCAGTTTTTACTGATTTGATATGGCTATTGCTATGTCTGGCACATATAATTGGAGACTGCAATTGATATATATTATGATCGTTCATTCACTTACTTTGAAAGATTATATGGTCTACAGTATCAAGGACACGTGCAGGCCTTTTTTTTTTTATAGTGTACTGTACAGTAGCTATATGAAAATGAATGTTGCATGTTCTGTCTCTCATAGATGGTTAATTTTACATCTAAATAATTATTCTGTACTGTGATCTGGAGCTTCAGTCTGGGATCTGACCGTATAACAAAATTTTGTGTGTCTTGTTCACTACTACTTGTAGCAGATGTTAATATTATAGTTTTATGGTAATTGACAGTTCTAATTCACAGTTCTTTTTCTTTTAACCAATCCTATTCAGTCTTGCAGTTGTATTGGTTTAGAAATTTTCATGAATAACAGAAAGAAAGAAATCAGCTTTGTCAGTAAAGGAGGCAGATAGGATTTTGTTACCCTGTTCTTTCTGAATCCTAACAACTGTGTTGCCCAGTCTTGTAGTGACAAGTCAGTCTATATCAAATTTAATTCCTGGTCTTGGTAGGTGAGTGATAGCAAAGAGGTTTATGTGTTTCAAGTAGTAAAACTGTCAACAGTGTGAGAAGTTAAGTCTGTGGTTAACATGAAACTTTTTAAAGCACACTGAACTAATGTTACACTCTAATGGGGGGAGCTCATGCAGGTGATGGATAGTAAACATACCTCTGAGTAAGAGAATTCTTGTGCTGAGGTAGTCTGGTACTTGTCAGCCACTGTTTCCCATAGCGATTGTGCTTGGAAATCTGAGGGAAAGAATGCTATGCTCTGCTGCATAGTCATTCACAGTTTGAATTGTCAGAGAGGCCTTACATTGTAGTTTTGGCACAAATGGAAATTACTTTCCTACAGGGATGGTTTTTATATGTGAGAATGCAGACCTATTGTGTGTAAGTGGTGAAGAGCGCCCAACAATTGTTTGGATTGTCAAAATCACAAAACCAGCATTGTTCTGTGTACCACAAAGTAGCTTATTTTTGAGTGATTATTTTAATATTAGTTCTGCCTAAACATTCTCATGCTTATCTTGTTGTTCAAGATTTCTGAACATGTGCTTTAGTTTAGAATGCTGAGTAAGCCACATGAGGGGTAGGTTTTCCTTAATGCATTGAATTTGTGCCGAAGACAGAGAAATTTGGGTCATGAAGATGTCAAATCCAAGAATTTCACTGTTAGAAAAATAACATCTTTTATGTTAAAGGAGAAGCCACCGCCTGAGCGTGCACACACCATTCATGGTGTCACGTGCACACACACACACACATACACTCACTCTCGGGTGCGCTTCCTCCTTCTGCAGGCTCAACCCTAAGTTTCCTGTGGCAGAGTCTCAGGCATCAGATTTTATAAACTAACTAATTTAATTGAAAGGTACAGCAGCAAGGACAGCCTGGGCTGGGTGCCTCCAAAGAGAGGGACCCCGAACAAAGAAATCCCTGGGCAATTATACCCTTGTGATCTATACACCGGCCCCTCACGCATGCGCCCTTCACGTGCTGTCCATGCATCTTTTAGTCCAGTGGTGATTTTTGGTCTGGGGTCTTCTAACATCTTATTGGGATTTTTTCTGTGTCCAGGCAGGCAGGCTCTTATCTTGTTGATTTGCAGTTTCAGCTGAGGGTTGGAGCCTCCGTACCTTCTGGTTTACACTCCTTGTGCGCCTGCACTTGCTGGCAGAACATGGAGAACTGAAGAGTCCGAGACTTGGGAAAAACACTACCAAACCATCAGTGTGATATCAACATCTTTCCCATACTAAAAGACTAAACACAGCACTGTACCATCTGCTAGGAAAAGTAAGAAGAAAAATAACTCTTTCGCAGCCTACAGGTTTCAGCAAATCTAGCTATTCATGCTAAGTGAAGCTAGGCAAACAGCACAAATCACACCATATTATAATCCCAAGTAATTTATTCTAACTAAAACTTACTTATCTACACTAAACAACTAATATCCCTCAAGTTTTATTTGCTTTGCATTTCTAAAGGTGTATCTTGTGGCTTGGCTGCTGTTGGGTTTTAGTTATCAGTTCAGTGTGTTCAGTTCTCTGTGCTTGAGGGGCTGACAGGTTTTCAAGAGTGTGGATAGCATGTTTTAGAGCCTTGTGGACAACGTTTCAGATTATTTGATCAGAACCCAGCCCTCTTGCCTCTGTACAACTGCAAATGGCAGAGGAACAGGTTTCACAGAGAAGGTTTCACTTCCTTTAGTTGGATATGTTCTGTTTTGACTCCTTCAGAGACTGAATTGCAAGGTTTCAAGTTTTGGGGCGTACTTTTCTATTAATCCTTTCGCTTTACAAAATCACAGAGTCACAGAATGGTCAGGGTTGGAAGGGACCTCTGGAGATCATCTAGTCCAACCCCCCCGGCAGAGCGGGGTCACCTACAGCAGGTTGCACAGCACAGCATCCAGGTGGATTTTGAATGTCTCCAGTGTGGGAGTCTCCACAACCTCTCTGGGCAGCCTGTTCCGGTGTTCTGCCACCCTCAAAGTAAAGAAGTACCTCCTCATGCTTAGATGGAACTTCCTATGTTCAAGTTTGTGCCCGTTACTTCTTGTCCTATCACTGGGCACCACTGAAAAAAAGACTGTTCCCATCCCCCTGGCGCCCTCCCTTTAAGTATTTATAAGCATTGATAAGATCTCCCCTCAGTCCTCTTTTCTCTAGACTAAAAATACCGAAGTCCCTCAATGTTTCCTCATGAGAAAGATGTTCCAATCCCCTAATCATCTTCGTAGACCCCACTTGTTTTGATTAACATTTCCTCTTGTCATCCTTCTCAAGACTTTTGCACCAAGTTTTGTTTCCAAGAATATTTTTCAGTAACTTTGCTCTTGCTGCACTGTGTGGGTTTTTTTCCACCTCTAGTTGTGACTCACAGCAAACAGCTGCCAAGCTGGGCAAGCCTTCCTTCTCGCTGTTGCTGCAGGTGTCCTGGTTCTTTTTTGCAAGAGAGGTGAACAGACAAGGTTAAGAGTGACTGGACTAAACCAGCCCTGTGTGACTAGGCAGGGCTGGGCACCTTCCTGTGCATTCCAGTTAGCCTGGTTCACCTCTGCCTCTCCAGTGCCTTGTCTCTACTGAAATACGGAGCAACACCTTGCAGCAGAGATTTAAAGGTGCAGGCAGGTTTGGAGGGGTTTTATTTTTATTTAAAGTTCCCATTGAAGAATTAGGTGGCTACCTACTGAGGAAGATCTCAAAAAGACTTATTTACATGCCCAGATATTTTTACATTTTTGAGTATCAAACCAGACACACCAGTATCCTGGCTGTCTATACGGTCCTTCATTGAGAGGGTCTGGGAATCATGTTCGTATGTGATCCTTGACTTTCCTACTATATGTTGAATAAATCTGTCAAGTAAGCATAGATGCCAGATATGCAAAAAATCCTTTGTAAGTATGGAGTATTCCTGTTTATTATGGAGGTAAGGATAGACTTTAGAATTTGATTCAGTTTTTGAAGTTACAGGTCTTTTTGTGTCTTTTTGTGATGTGTCAAATATTCATGAGTCTGTAGAATAATAATGCCAGAATGCTATACTGTGCTTTTGCAGATTTACACTTTGGACATAGACAAACCTGAAGACTGTTGGAAGAAATTTGCTTCAAATCGTACTGTAGGAGTTCTGCTCTTCACAGGGATTGTGCTTGGAAATCTTTGGAAACAAAAAGACTCAAAAAATGTAGACAAGCCTTTAGAAAACAGGTAGTTGAAATTACTGAAATACTGATATTTTAGTCCAGCTAAAATGTAAGTACTGTAAGAAGGAAAATACTTTTATCATAACTAGAACTGCTTTATACTCTTTATTTATAAAAGCTGGTGAAAACAGTCTTGTTTCTAAAAACATGCAAATGAGATTATCCTACAATATAAGTTTTGATTATCCTTAATGATGTCAGCCTCCATAGAAGCTTCAACAAGTGAAGGTGCTCTGCTGGTCCTGTGTAGTACAAGCAAAGTTATGTCAAGCTCTCAAGACCGTGAGCCCAAGATTTTGTATGAAATAAATGTCTCTTAGTGACAGCACATGGGAAAATGCAAAGTGATTTCAGGATGTAAATAAAATCTGGCTGTAGATGTTTGGTGTTCTGATTTATTACATGGATAATTTTCAGTTTGAATTGGAGCTTGTTGTGTGAAAGAATTGCAGTAACAGTTTTTATCCTGAGATGTCTAGAAGCAGTCAGGACTTTGTGAGTATGTGAGGTCCAGAATAGGAAATCAATAGAGAAGTATTTAAAATTATCTTTTGCTCTTGCTCTGATTGCTGGCAGTGTTTCCTTTTCACATGAAAAGAACAGGCTTCTGCAAAGTTGCCTGCACAGAGTGAGCTGAGCTCATTTATCAAGAATGATTTGAACACAGACTACTGACTTGAAACAAAACCAGAGCAGCCCAGAGCTATTTCCAAGTGTGTGTGCGACTGGTGGTTGACCCTGAGCTACAAATTCATCGTGCAAAGTGATCCTTATTTTTTTATTTTTAATTCTGTTCCTTTTGACTTATGTCTGCTGATTTTTACTTGTAGTCTTACAGGAAGAACTTGTTTATAGGAGGGTGCCTATAAATGATAAAAATAACAACTGCAGGCTAACAATTCCGTTGCTCCAAACCGTTCATGTTTTCAACGGGTTTATGCTTTCAGTTACATAATTTGCATGGTAGTTAACCTTTGCATTGGCTCATCGTTTTAAAGAGCTTGTATGGCGCGTTCTGGAATTAATTTATGTGAAGGAGCAACAGACACGCCTGTTCTAGGAAAATGATACAGTGGAATTTACCTCAGTTTGCATACTGGTAGGCAATGCAAGTGCGCTTTACTCCACAGGTGGCTTTGCATATGCCTGCATATAGGGCTGTGGTTTGGTGATGCAGAGCGTTTGGTTGCCAGACTCATTTTAGTATTCCAACAACCTTTCCTGATGCCTGCTGTGCTCCTTGAGTGGTGGGGCACAACTGTGCGTGCAGTGGCACCAAAAGTAAGGATGCGTCCTGCTCTAGCTCTGAAGATGGGTATCATATTTTAAGGTTATTTAAACCGGTATGTCTGAGAGACATTGCAGTCCAGAGTCATGTGTTCAGGGATTGCTAACTGTAGTTCTGCATTACCAATGATGGCGAACAGGCAAAGAAGTTCCTGTTGCAGGGAGATGAGAAAGCATATGAGTCAATGGCTTTGGTCGCAGAAGATCCTTTTGGGGGCTGGAACAGACTTCTGTGAGTTCTGAACACTTCTTTTTAATGTACACCCTGTAAAGTTGTTTTTTCTTTTACCATTTAAACAAGTGATGTCAAATATTTTTGAGCAAATTAAAAAAAGTAGTTTTTTCAGCCTGACTGCATATAAGAAATATGTGAAAACATTAGGAAGTGTAACTGCTTTTAGGGCCTCCTTGGTTATTAGTCAGAAATTGTTCTTAAATAGGGTTTATAATTTTGGGGTGGCGGAAGTATTAAGTTGAAGAAAAGCAGTTTAAATATGAAGAATAATAAATTTCTGAACAATTGTGTGACAAAGTTGCATTTTGTAGAGGGAGAATTGGATGCATCCAACTTCATGTCGAACTTTGGTTATAAGGCATTTAGTAGTAATAAAAAAAGTCTTGTCACGTAATTAGCGTGGATCAGTGTCTTAATACTTGTAACATTACCGTAGAGATGTTGTGGCAAAAAGTTATTCATCCCTTTTAACATATTAAAGCATCTTTAAGTAGCTTAGATTTGGGAAGAGCTCACATTTTATAGTGCTTTTGAACCTACTAGTGTCCTTTGTCCAATGACAACTTGTCACAGGCAAGTGTTTGTCTTGTAATGAGAGGAAGAAGAAGGTGTAGCTAAACAGCTGAATCTTTTAGGTTCATTGCCTGAAAAATGAAGAAAGGTTTAGGTTCTAGGCTATAATACTGAGAGTGTTAGTTGCGCGAGAAATAAGAAATAACTTTTCAAGTGCTAAAGAGACAAAGGCTAAACTACTTTCTGGTTAAAACCCTGTTTGCATCTGCTGGCAGGTATATGTGCATATTTTCTCTCCTTCCATTCCCAAGCTATTCTATTCCAAATCTTAACAAAGACACTCTCCACTGTATTTAGATACAGTCTGTAAAAAAAATTCTCAAATACACCTATCTCTAAGCAGCAGCTTCATTATTAGCTAGTGTGCTTTTGTTTAAATACACAGTGTCCTCTGGAAGTCTCTCCTCCAGTGTCAAATGTTGCGTTTCTCTTCCCCTTCCCTTTCCAAATGTTCCTCCACAGGATGTTGAGATAACGTGCTTTTGGAGGCAGCAGGAAGGTCAGATGTGCCTTGCAAAAGCAAAGGGGAAACACTTGCAGTTGCTCAGCGAAACAGAAAACTCTGTAACCAACACAAACGTTTGCCTTTGTGTGCTCCTATTGTACTTTGTAGAAAGGTGTATCAAAGCAACACCAGCTCTTTGTCCAGGAGTAGCTGTAGGTACCCATGGGTGCTAGTTCCTGCGGGGATACAGGGAGGGATTGCCAAGGCCTTCCTGGTGGGGCTGGATCTTTGAGTCAGAAGCCCGCTTGGGACAGGGGCACATGGGAGCTTTCGCACTCATCTTTGCCAGGGGGAGGGATCTGCTATAAGGTCATCCAAGGCGAATTGTGCCTGGATGTTGCCATTTGTGTATTTCTTGGTAAATATGGTATCGTTAATACAAGGGGGTCAGTTTTTTCCCTCCCTCTAATTTCAGGAAAGTATGCGCTGCAGGCACCTAGCTCAGGAACTGTGGTGTACAAACAGCACAGGTCAGAGGACATGGGACAGCCAGCGTGGCTGGAAGGCAGTCTGGCCACAGGGGGTCACCAGGTCAGTAGGCCAGACGTAGCACCAGCCACTGGTAGCTTAACGTTGGAACGAAAAGGTGGCTCAAAGTTAGAAAGGTATGTCAGCGTGTGGAAAGATCAGAGAATCCTGTGGGCTGAAGTCACTAAAAAGCCAGCTGAAAATTAAGGTAACTCATCACCTGTACCAGCATGGCATTGTGGTTAGCCACTATTCAAGGAAGACACTGAAAGCACAACCGTTGTGTGAGAAACAGAAGCGGGAAAACATATTTTGTAGGCGCTGCTTTGTTTTTTCCTTTTGGCGAAAGAAGGTAAAGGGCCATTAATTTGTTTCTAAACACACCACAGTGCAAATACCAGGAGAGAAGATCCGCTTAAGCTTCAAAACAAAGCTGACAAGAAAAAATGTGGATGTTAACCAGCCATGGATAGTGTGAAGTTTCGGTACTAGCTGTAGGCTCCTGGCAGACTGGAAAGCTGAGTTTCCTGCAGTGCCTCCCTGCAGTTTGTGACAGAGTCAAAAGGGCAGAGCAAATTTTAACACAGTGTGTGCTAGATACCATACCAGAATTACAAAAGAAATTGCAAAACACCTTATATGATTTTACAGCACTTTTCTTTTCCTGGATGGCAGTGTTTAAGAAATACCATCCTCCTACCCCCAGCCAGGCAGCTGTACACACGTGGTTTTGTCTGAGCTAGGCAGTAAGAGGTCTAGTACAATTAAAAAACCAAAACGAAACCAACAACAAAAAACAGCTTTCGTTTCTGGAAGATTGGGTGGAAATCCCAGCCCTAATGAAAAAAAATAAAAAACCAAAACCCGCCCCTGAATGTTTACACCAGCAGAATGGAATTCTTCCAAACTGCAGAGTTTCTTGGCTATGACAGGTAGAGTACCGAGGAGAAATACCTAATATAAAATATGTTGCTTCAACTGCATAAAGAACAGAAGCAAGCCTGTAACAAGCTGTGAGGGCCGGGGAGAAGCAACTGCATGCCCATTCCGCAGTACCTTGGTTTTTTTTCCTGGACTGGTGCCAAAGTATTGTTCAGCTCCTGAATGAAAAGTATATTGAAGGGAAATAATTTTATCTCCAAGCTAACCCTGCAGGCAGCAGCATATGCGTAGCATGCGGGGACTGTTTTGAGGAGAAACTTCAACAGTGTTAAGTGGCTGCTTAAGAGAAAGATCTGTGTGCATTTTTTGTTGGCTGTAGCATGGCCAGATATTTGCCAAACAGATTTTCCACCTTCATCAGAGCTTATTTCCCCCCAAATGCTGTCATATTAACCTCTTTTTCAGGAAATATATAAATGGAAACAAAAGTACGTGAGAGAAAAACAAAGGAAAGCACAGACTTTATGTCCACCATAATGTGTATTTTGGCAATACCTGCGTTACTGTTGTGCTTTATTTAAGCATTGGTTGGAAGGGACCTTAAAGAATTTATTTGCTTAGTGTTGTCATGATGCTTCCCCCCCGCCCCGACTTCCGCATGCATGACACCACACAGTGGATGCAGTAATGCTATAAATGAAATATTTGACAGGTCACTGGAAAAGGTGTCGCGCTGACCATATCTGTCTGTCTCCTTCCTGCTTGGGGGGAAGACCCAGGGCAGAAAGCCCAGGCTGTGTAAGCACAGGTTGTCCGTGAAGCTGATGAGGCTGAGGTCGCTCGCAGCGGGGCAAAGGACAGGCCAAAGGTCTGGTGCTGCAGTGCACACCTCCTCTCCCAGCTGTCAGGTGATAAAGACCTGGTTGCTCAACCCCAAGCAGGGCTCTGGCACCCTCAGGTTCATCCCTTCTTATGTCTTTATCTGGTGAGGGTGCTCTCCGCAGCTAGCCTGCTGTCAGAGCAACCTGGGGATCAGTCGCCTGTGTTTTAGTACGCTGGGTAGGATGGGAAGAGCATCTTCTCGCTCCTTCCCATGTCTCACAGCCCAGTCATGAGCTGCTCTGCTGTCAGGGGTCCTCAAATCTTGGGACATCCACACAAGGAAGCCGTCTGCTATGGAGCAGGTGGAAAGGCGACAACTGTTGTATCTTCTGTCTTCAGCCCTTGCTCAAGAAATCAGTGGCAATGTGTGGGGGGGGGGACCAAAAAGTTGCCTTCAAGAGTTCAAGCTGCTCAGTGCTGATTTATTTATGCCAAGGTAAGTCAGAAGGTACTTCAGAAAACTGGGGGTTAAATACATAGGGAGCTACCATGAGAGGCTATCGGGGTGAGCACGTTGGGTGCTGGGTGGATGAAGTCACCCAGAAGAAATCCCGTCATACACAAGAGGCATCACATACACGCAGAGGGGAGAAATGAGAGTGCCATCAAACTGCAAAGCTCTCCTCTGAAGAGGACTTGTGGTCATGTGCACGCAGCAGGTGCGGAGCTGCACAGCGTCACCCTCTTGCACATCATCTCTCCCAGTCCAAGTCTCTTGGATTGCCTTCTCCCATCCTCCTTAAAAAGCGTCTTTGTTATTAAGTAGTAAAGGCCCTTTTTAATAAACAGTACAACTTATTTTACTAAGTAACATCAATACATTTAAAAATTATTTGCATGTCAAATTCTGTTGCAAAGTGTTTTGGATGTCATTCTGCCAATACCTTGGTTAATGTAGCATTAACTTTGTGATGCATCACGTGTGGCTGTTCACTCAGCTCTGGCTCAGCTGTTGGGCTGACACCCTGCTCCTCATGTACGCTGGGAGCAGCACCATCAGGTTAAAGCAAGGGCATCTTGTATGCTGGACACAAGGGACAGGAGAAGGTAATGTCCATTGTCCCCTGCAACGTGGTGGCAGCAGCTGACAACTTGGGATAAAACTCTTGGGAGGCTACAGAAATGGCACAGAGCATACATCCAAGCTGGAAGGTAGACACAAGTCATCTTACCCAAGAAAGCCTCCAGAGCTGGCCCAAGAGCAGCCGGACTGCTAAGGTTCTCCTGCTTCCCACTGCCGCGTGGGGATGCAGATGGTGACAGAAGGACCCACACTCGCACCCTTCGGTAGCTCTTCTGCTTGTGCGTGAGTGCCAAGTCAGTGAATTTGTGAGTTAGGGAATTAATGAAGTAGCAGATTACGTAATTAACGAGTTGGACTAGTCTGTTACAAGGGGGTTGATTTGATTGTTGATTTTTACCTTAGTTGTTTTTCACCTCATGAGCTCCTGAGACGAAGGTTGATTCCCAGATGGCAGTCCTGTACATCTGAGTGACCCAGAGGAAGAGTGGCGCTGCTGAAAGGATGGTGAGAAATAACAGATGAGAAGCGCAGCAAGCAGAATCTCAGCCAGGCTGCGTGAAGCATCTTGTGACAAACCCTTGCCCAAGCCAGCATGTGACCGCAGAGGGATGTGAAACCCCTCCCCACTGCTTTCCTTTGGCTCTGACACGCTGTGGCTGTGTGCTGCTGCAAAGCAAGTGACAGCCTTGGCCCCAGTCATGAGCTCCCCGCTGTGCACTGGACCTCGGGTTTGGGTGTCTGTGGCACCAGGGGTTCGGGCAGCTTGCCCAGGTGGCCCCAACCATAACCCCAGCCCCATTTTCTGTCTGATCAGCCAGCCGAGCAGACCCACTCCACCGTGTGCAGTGTCCCTGGAGTTGGAGGGATGAGGGACGCAGAGGTGTGGGCAGGGAACAGCTCTCTCCTTGCACCAACTGCAGTTGCTTCGGTTTCGGTGAGATGTGAACCCAACCCTTAGCCCTGTTTCTAAGGGCTGTGAGAATTTTCCTTAGCACTTGCTCTGCTCCTTTCTCCCCCGGCTTTTATAGTTGCAGGGATTTTCCTTTCGCCTGAGTCCTTCCAAGTTGTAAGGAGGAGGCAAGGTTTGGGGGAGAGACACCCTTCCATTGAACCAGCTGAGACATATGGAAAAAAACCCAAAGTTTCAGGCACACAGAAGCCCTTCTCCATGTCTGAAACAAAACCCTGTTGAAACCCTGAGGTTATTACTCTGCCTCTTGAAAGGGCTGGTGAGACCAGAGCTTTGGAGAGAGGTCCCAAGGCACAGCCCCCTCTGACCTGCACGCCAGTGGACTTACAGCGCGTCCTCTGTAAACAAACCTACTTCTCACCACTCGAGACACCAGGGTTTGTGTAACTGGGAGCACAAGGCAGTGTACTGGGGAAGGTGCCTTTGCTCATTTGTGGTAGTGTTTTAAGTTGCATGACGGTGTGGTTTCAAATGGAGAACAGGTGGGAACGTTTGCATGTGGATGGCGTCAGCATAAAATGGAATAAACTAGTTTCTGGTTGCCACTTCTCTGTAAAATACAACGTTAGACTGCATAATTTATACTTTGTTCTTTGCAGAGAAAGCAAAAATGTGTTCAGGGAGTTTTATTTAATCTGTAATTCTGAATCTTTAAATTGCATTTACTGTAATACACGTTAAATTGGTAAATATTAACTTCAGCTGAATTTTTCCATTGTCTGCTTGGAAATAGTCCTTTATTCTTACCAGGTGGAAAAAGGCATTAGAGGTTTGGCTTCATTAGCATGTTTCCTTTCTTCCTAGCTATTAAGACTTTTTGCTCTTTGCTGTCTTGCTATGGCTAAGAGAGGTGTGGTTTGCCGTCTACTGTCCATCTTCCCACAGTGCCACTTCACAAACCCAGAGAAGCTGCAAGTGAAGGGGATGGTGGCCACCAGCCATCGGTAAAGCCCTGGTCAGGCCCCATGGTGAGCTTCAACCAGAAACCACTGTGGCTGCCACAGGAGGCAACGGGCCCTCTTGGCCGGCACTGGGCGAGGTCTTGCTGCAAGTTTCAGGAGTTCGTGTTTGGATTTAACTGGTGAGATTTTTGCAGGGTATTTGGCTGACTTAAATGCCAGGTGAAGGGGATGAGTTGAAGTAGGTGTTTATGGTGGTGTTTTCTCAGGGTGACGAAGGGCAGTTACACTTTGATGCACCAGGATCGGAGGGAGAAGTGGACTGCTTTTCTGTGGAAGAAAAGCACTTGCAGGGCCTGGTTGCTCAGGCAGTCTGTGTCACCCCAGCTCTCAATAGAGGACAAACTGTTAAAATCTTTAAAATGTTGCTGATGAGGTTTGTTTTTTTTTAATGTGTTATCTCCCATACCGACCATACATTTCAACTTCCCATTTCCTTCCCTCCCCAGCAGACTCCTAGGCTAGCTGGAATTTTGCATGAGCCTAGTCTAGCCAGCCAGCGGGATGTCAGGTTTCTCCTCTCCTAGAAAGCAGCTGCTGAACTACAAATTTTTGCAAACCTCAATTCCTGCAGCTTCTTGCAATGTTTTTTTTAAAAAAAACCACCTGTGTACAATCCAGCCAGGGGTCAGCCAGGCAGCCCCACCATAAAGCAAGGACAGACACAGTTAAACTTTGGAGCTGTCGGCAGCCAAGGGAAGTATTTCAGGGCACAGCTCACTGTTATCTCAGCAGCACTATTGGGAAAAGGCTGCACTTAATGCACCATAAATCCCGGCCTGATAACAAAGCTGGAAAATTGCAGTTTAACCCAGAACTTCTCCTTCCCCCGTTCTTGTCAATGGCAAGAGAGAAGGGAAATGCACCATGAGCACTTCATGTGGGATGCTTTGAACTTGGGTTGCCTCTGGTCAAGAAGCTGCTCAGACCTACTCTGTGCTCACTGCAAACTCATCGTGCTGGGAAACAAACGCTGCTGTTCTGCTGTCACAGCTTCTCTATGAAATGTGGAAGAGCATCCAAAACTGTCAGTGACTTGCACAATGCGTGAGCAGTTAAATATTTGGGGCATATTAGTGAAGAAATAGTAAATGTTAGTATCTCATAGAGGGAAATAGATGAGTGTATGGTAAGGGCTCAGTTAATTTTACAATAGCTGGGCTACGTGGCTTGTGACTGGCACTTAGGGAATCAGCCTAATTCTTATAGAAAACCTCCACGTGGGTTGTATTTACTAATTCAGAAATAAAAACCCAAATGCATCCCTAAGAAGGAGCAGGGAGCACGCTTGCTACAGACGGGGGAGAGGATTAAAAGCAAAGGTACCATCACAGCTGCCTCCTTATCTGTGGCTGAATGAAAGTGGAGGAGGACAGTTGGGGCTGGGGCTTCACGGTGTCATGGCATAGGGTGCTGACCTGCAGGGAGCCACCCCCCCGATGCAGATGGGTTTAGCTGGTGCTGGCTTTGACTGAGAGTGTCCTGTTTTGCTCTCTGCATCAGCTGGCTGCGGCAGGGGCTCTTCTGGGCACCGCAGGAACGTTTCAGCCACCCAGGAGCCCCTGCCACGGCCCCCTTTCACCCCCATGCTGCCCACCCACCATCACCCAAACTTGGTTGTGAAAGCAAGCAGGTCTGCACAACTCCTTCGTCTGAAGCCTTTTTCTTGAGGACAGGGAAAAGCTCAGAGTGAAGCACCCTGAGATGCTCTTCATTTAGTCTGGTCTGGGGTCTGAGAAGTATGCTTTTTCTTTGGGGAAAAATGTTGGAAAAATGTCTATCCCAACAAGTGCACATCATTCAGAGCTGTTCTCCCCCAAACAACAACCACATGTACACAGAGTTGAGGGAATAAGACAATATATATGCAGTCATTTAAAAAAAAAGAAAAAGATGAATAGCGGTCTATGATTTAATTGTGGGAAAAAGGGGGGAAAGAAAAAAAAGTTGTGCTCTGCACAGCTCGTGACCTTCCCCCTCCAGTTACCTCCCACCATTATACTTGCCTACTGCTAGCTGCCAATAAGAGCCTCCAAGAATGAAAAGTTAGTTTCATCTTCCCCAGAGCCTCTCTGCACAGGGAGACAGCAAGGAAGGCTGCACTGACCCAGGCTGCTCACCAGAAGGTTGGTTCTCTTAAAGCATGGAAATAGTAAAAACTTGTTAGCCTGGGAAGAGTGGGATAATAGTGCGAGACTAGAGATTTATTTTTCTTTCCTGCTCAGCACATAATTTAAAGCAAAATATATGGCAAATCCTACTTGGGGAAGGGGGGAAGCTTTTAAAAAGCTGTGGACAAAAGCTGAATTATGGAGAAGTTAGTTCTTCTTTGCTGCTTTCTCCTGCTACCAGAATTGTATAACTGCATTAAAGCAATCTGGCCGGTACTTTGCTCTCTGTTTAAATTAGGCTGTCTCTTGTCTACACGGGTGCTCAAGACCAAATTCCTCTTAGCAAGGCTGCTTAGCTCTATGTGTTTTCTGGTAGGCTCTGAGGATGTGCTGGATGCAGCTGCTGTCCTGCCAGAAGCTTAAATGTCAGTCACATTTATATGTTGCTGCCTGGTCTCCCTATGTATCTGCTGTCCTTTTCAGTGGGGTGCGCTATTGGTGATAAAAGCATCTTAATGTTGCAATCTCTTCATTAATGTTTGCAGCTGAGAGAGAAGAAAGTATGCGAAATAACACTCGTATGCAGAATACTGTGCATTTGTAAAAGCGTAGAAAGTGGAGAGATGTGCTGTGTGTCGGTGGCGTTGCTGGGGGTCAGGAGAGGGAAGCGGTCGGAGACGGTGCGCGCTCACAGTTTCCCTCTGGCCGCGTCCCCGATCCTGCCTCTGGCCGCGTTCACGCCGGGCTCGCAGCCTGGTGAAGCCAGGTGAAGCCAGGAGTGAGATCTCTGCAGCAGCATGCCTTGCCTCAAAGGGTGGAGAGTGAGGGCCCCTGTCCCCCCATCCATCCTCCCTCATCCATCCCCCCCCCGCCATCATCGGCCGTTTCATTTCAGTTTCTGTTCTGGCTTCCGAGCTCAGGAGGTGGGCGGGGAGGAGCGTGAGCACCCAGCAGCATGCAGCCAAGCTGCTATTTCGAAAACAAGAAAACCACCCCAGCACCCCAATTTGTAGCAAAAAGTCTCAACAAATGTGAGCAGGCAGTTTATCTTTTTTTTTTTTTTTCCCCCCTTCCCTTTTCTCCTAATTGTGCATAACTAGAAGAACTTGGCCTCAGGGCAAAACTTGCTTTTAATTGTGTTGTGGCTTAACCCCAGCTGGCAGCCAGAACCAGGCAGCTGCTCGCTCACTCCCCCAAGTTGTGATGGGGGAGAGAATCAGAAGAGTAAAGGTGAGGAAAAACTCGTGGGTTGAGATAAAGACAGTTTAATAGGTAGAGCAAAAGCCACACACGCAAGCAAAGCAAAACGAGGAATTGATTCACTGCTCCCAACGGGCAGGCAGGTCTTCAGCCATCTCCAGGAAAGCAGGGCTCCATCACATGTAACAGTTACTTGGGAAGAGAAACTCCATCACTGCAAACATTTCCCCCTTCCTCCTTCTTCCCCCAGCTTTATATACCGAGCATGATGTTGTATGGTTTGGAATATCCCTTTGGTCAGTTGGGATCAGGTGTCCCGGCTGTGTCTCCTTCTAACTCCTTGTGCACCCCCAGCCTGCTTGCTGGCAGGGCAATAGGAAAAGCAGAAAAGGCCTTGATTGCCTAGCAACAACCAAAAATACCAGCGTGCTATCAAAAGTATTTCTCATCCCAAATCCAAAAACATAGCACTATACCAGCTGCTAGTAAAAATGTTAACTCTATCCCAATGGAAACCACAACAAACTGTTATCTGAGAATGCTTTGTGCTGTCTTTTACTTGTCTGGGAGAATAAAAGCACGGAGATTTGGTTTTGGTTTTTTGGTTTGTTTTTTTTTTTTGTTTGTTTTTTTAGATCTGAGGCTTACTGGTTTTTCTGGTTTCAGCTGAGATAGAGTTTATTTTCCTTCCAGTGGTTGCTGCATTTTCAGATTTGGTATGAAAAGAATGTCAATAATACATATTGTTTTAGTTGTTGCTAAGTGATGTTTATACAAGCCAAGGACTTTTTTCAGCTTCCCACAGAAGCTGAGAAGGAGCATATACAGAACAAGAGGATGGCCAATGGAATATTCCATCCCATATATGACATGCTCAGTATATAAACAGGGGTTGACCAGGGAGGGGTGGTGGGGTCTGTGATCTCTGCTTGGGTCCAGCTGGGCAACCAATTTGCAAACAATTCTCTGGGCAGTGAGAGTGACTTGTGTTTTGTATATTCTTTTACCATTATTATTATTATTATTATTATTATTGTTATACAGTATTATTTTCCTTTTTCATTATTGTCTTTATCTCAACCCATGAGTTGTTTTTTTTTTTTTTGCCTTTCCCCTCCTTTTGTCCGTCTTCTCCCTACCCTTCTCGGGGGAGAAGGGGGGTGAGCGAGAGGCTGCGTGGCCCTAGTTGCTGGCTGGGGTTAAACCACGACACTGGTTTCCAAGGTTTACTTGCTTGCTTAACCGCAGGAAGGCAAGGACTGGGGTTCAGACTTGGGACATGGTGTTGAATTTCTGCTTTTCTGGCTCTCTACAACAAGAAACCGGTGATACTAGTTTTCTACAGTATCTCTTTTGCGTGGAGCCCAGTTTTGTTACGAGGAAATGCGAGACCACGGCTGCTTCCCTCATGCTTTGTATCCCCGCCAAAGCGATCTTGTGTGAAATACGCCAAGTTCAACAACCGAAATGCCCAAGTCACGGGCATTAGCCTAGGTTCACTGCCCAGCCCTGCTTGGCACGAGGGAAGTTGGTGAACTGTGTCTAAGCACCAGAGAAGCCTTTCTGGGGTGGAGTGGGGAATGCCAATGGCCTGATGCTGTTTTGAAGGCTGGATAAAATGGCAGAAAATGCAAAAACCTTGAAAAGACACAAATGCAGGTGTGGTATGGTTACGCCTTGTCACCTCCAGTGGCAGCAAGGGAGCTGGACGAAAGGCCGTCTGCTGAAGAGTGACGGTGACCAGCTTGGCTTGGTGATCAGACCGACCACAGTTTTTTCATTAACCATGCTGTTCCCCTCCCGTCTCTTTCAGAAGAGCAACTAGAAATGGCCACCCCGTCCGTCGTGACAATCCAGCCGCAGTACGCCATAACTGTGCCCACTGTCTCGAGGAACATATGGCAGACAGGGCTGATGGACTGCTGCACCGACTGTGGCGTCTGTGAGTGCCTCGGGTGGTCCCCTCTCTCAGCCATCTGCAGTGATGTGCTGTGGTCGGTCCCACGCCCTCTCGGGACACTTTTCTCGCCCCTGCCTCTCGGGTCGGTGGTGTGATGGCTGCAGCCATGTAGCCTGGTCCTCCCAGTTCCTCCCCTGATGCTGGTGGTGCCGGGCAGGCGGGCAGAGCCTCACCTGCCGCTGCGTTTCTCCCCCTGCCAGGCTGCTGCGGGATGTTCTGCTTCCCCTGCCTCGCCTGCCAAGTGGCTGGGGACATGAACGAGTGCTGCCTGTGTGGGACCAGCGTGGCCATGAGGACCCTCTACCGCACCAGATACAACATCCCGGTGAGTGGTTAACCCGCCCCCTCACCATGCTGCGAGGCTGAAAGACGAGGTGCCCCCGAGGCCTGTCTCTCTCCCATCCCATCATGGATGAGCAGATGAGCAGCAGCACTCTTGGCTTGCCTTTTTTTTTTCACTTTCACATCCTGCATGATGTGGGGAGCACAGGACAGGGGTTGGGGTGCCCTCGGCGTTGCTGGTCCCTGGGCTGGTGTCCAACAATGCACATTAATCGGACACAGCTCCTTCCCAGCACCCTTTGCCAGGGGCACACGTCCTGCCTTCAGTTGCCACCAACCACAGCGGCTCGCAGAGCCTCAGCTGCTGCTTCCCCATGCCATCCCCAATCTTTGAAAGATGGGAAAGACTTGAGATAATTGTGGGCAGACTAAAGAATAGATTAAGTCAGTTGCACAGATAAACATCCATAATCAGATGCAGGAGAAAAGTGGACATTTTCATACAGTACATATGTGGAATGTTTCTTCCCACCAGGGGTTAGCACCATCCCCAGTGCAAACCGTGGTGGCTCAAGTCCAGTTTGCCCAAATTGTCTCTTTCTGTGTGTGTTTTCCCCCCCCAAGTCTTAACCTCGGCAGCTGAAAGATCAGTAGCTATCTGCAGAAAGGGCTCTCTCCTTTCTTTCCACTGTGTCGGGGTTTGCCAGCCCTGTTTTTTAGCATCTGCTGCTCGGATGCTGGAGCCAGCCAGGAAAAAAAGGGCACACGGTGTGGAATGTGATTAACATTTTCTTGACCAAAACATGGCTTTTGGGAAGCCTACGTCCCTAACCAATTTCTTCCTAACAGGGGTCCATTTGCTCTGACTTCTGTGTCACCACGTGGTGCCTCATGTGCTCCGTTTGCCAAATTAAGAGAGACATCAACCGGAGGAGGGAGCTGGGCATATTCTGGTAAGCCAGGCATGCTGCTGCTGGTTTACAAAGCCACAGCCACGTGCAGCCAAGCGGCTTCTCGGAGTGTCTCCTGCCAGCGCCTGACACAGGGTTGCTGCAGAGGGCAAATGGCCATGGACAGGTGACAAAGAGTGACCTGTCCTGCAGCAAAATGTTGCTGGGAACCTTGTGCAGGATGGGAGGGCAGAACTGGACACACACACACACACACACACTGTAGCGAGGCACGGCCCCGCTCCCTGACCCTCCTCTCCTGTCCCTTTGCAGATGCCGCCATCCTCGCTGCGCCCTGTGGAGCTGCTGTGGGCAGGAGTCGCCGCTGCCCTGGCTGTTGGGAAACACACCATGATGGTTTTGATTTGATTATGGTTGATCTCCCCTTCCCTCTTTTACATTATGAATAAAGAACAGAGTTTGCCTTCCTGCCAGCGTGTGTGTCACCCTTGCACCGCCTGAGAGCGCCCATCCTTCTCCCGCTCCATCCATCTCAGCAGCCCTCGGTGCAGCTGAGATTTCCCTGCGCCTGCTGCAGAGAAAGATTTTTCAGTAGTGTTTTGTTATTCACTCGGCTTCTAGAAAGGACGTTTAATACATAGGAGGAGTCGGTGTTGTTCATCCAAGTTGCAAAATTTGGAAAAGTGACTTCTGTTCCAGGGCAGAGCTGGGGCTTCCGGCAGGCAGGTGATGGCTGCAGGCCACTGAGTGCCCAGTTGTCCCCACTGCAGTGGCCCAGCTGGCTGTCCAGGGCTGCTGGCTGGTCCCACCCGAACATAAAGCCTTGGGGACTTATGGCTGCCTGGCAACAGACCACCTCCTGCATTGCAGAGACAGGCTCCCCTACAGACCCTGAGCATGAATTCCCACCTGCCTGCCATTAAAAACCCGGTTGGGTCGTGGGCTGGCCAAGTCCTCTTCATGGGCAAACTCTGCTGCCTCCTGGCCACAGCTGAGCAGAGCACACCTGCCTGCACTGGGCTGTTGGCAGTACGTTGTCCATCCAAAAACACAGAGGTTACATCCACCCTCTCTCCATTGCTCTCAGAGAGATGCTAAAGGATTTTTGATCCCTACACATCTCCCCCAGCTTCGCTCTCAAAGGAAAATATGACATTTTTTCCCCCTCTGCCTTCACCTTCCCCACAAACTTTGTAGAGGGAAGGTAGAGGCTCTGTCAGTGCTGTGGGGTGGGTCCATATTACAGCACTCCCACCTGCCTAAACCACAGATGGCCCAGACGGTTCTGTGGATGATCCCTGGAAATACAGAAAACTGCATTTTTAGCCTGAGAGAGGTAAAGGGCAGGAACACGGAGAGGGGGAGAGAAGAAATACCATGCTGCTATCTCATCCCAGCACAACGTGGTATGATTTTGTAGCTGTACCTCGAGGAAGTGACTGTGTCACCCAGTGGAGTTACGGTCAGTTCTTGCTGATGCTCGGGCTTAATGAAGGAAAGGCGCTGCACCTCCAGTGGCGTATGTCTTAAGGCAGTACAGGCACCCAAAACCAAACTGTCCTTCTTTGAAAACTGCTACTGAAAGTGGCGTGTCCCATCAGGTCTCTGGGATTGCAGGATGTTGGGGTGGGGAAAAGTGTGTGCGTGGGGGCAGCAGGATCCCGGCAGGAGCGGCAGCAAGCTTGCAGCCGGCTACTTTCAGCAGGAAAGCTGCAATTGCGCAAAGCAGCACCTAAGCCGGTATCTGGTCTTAGTCAGACGGAGCAGAGTTCGTTTGTCAGGGAGCACCCAGAGCATATAAAGGATGAGAACCAGGAAAAGGACACACGTCTCCCAGGAGAAGGGCGGCTCAGCGGGTACGTATGGCTTGGCTTGGCTTCAGCAAGAGCTGCGGTAAAAAACTATGGAAACTGGTCGTGGCTTAAGTGGTGTTGCTGGGGAAGGGGTGGAAACAGAGGTGAGGTTTTCTACCTGGAAAACCACTTCAAAGCTAAACCAGAGGGTGCTGGGTGCTGCTGACAGGCATCTCGACAGAAGTGGGCAGAGGACATAAAAGATGACAGCTTTTGCATTCTATTGTTCGTTTGTGCACATATAAGTGTGCCTATACATAACAAAGTGCTGCTTTATGACCTTGGTTATCGGTGAAATGTGGCTGCGTGCACCTCGGGATCCCTTTTGTTCCCATCAGCCGTTCCAACACCGCTGGTGGTGCTGTGGAGATTTGGGGGCACTTGGGGTTGATATGCTGGGCGTGCTGGGCCCGGGCCACCTCTCAGGAGATGAGCGTGCGGCGGAGGCTTCTCCAATCTGCTGCCTGCTCTGCACCACAGCCTCCATCTGCGCAGGGATGTGGTGTGCTCGTATTCGGGGAGAGGAAGGGAAAGTCTGTGGTCAGCTCTGCCTGCAAAGGGCATGGGGTGTGTGTGGCAGTGATCACTGCTCAGCTGCGTTTTCACCGTGCGCCACTATTAATCTCGTTATCTGGTGGTGGGGGAGCGCCTCCTTTGGCACGGGAGGCTGGTGGGGTCCTGCCCCTAAACCTTCTTCTGCTGCTGCTCCCGCCCATGCTTTTCCCTGTGGTCCCTGCCGTCCTCCCTGCTGCTGGGAATCCGTGTCCCTGCATGGAATCCCCATGCTGTCCCTGCCTGGCGTCCCCGACACACAGCCCGTCCGTGGTCTGTCCTCTCCCATGCCCCTCCTGGCTCCTGCGTCATCTTAAATCGTCCCGTGCCAAGGCTCCCCACAGGGGCTGCTACGTCGGCTGCAGAGGTGGCGGGAAGTACCTGGGGCCTTGTGCATGAACAAGGAGGGGCAGCCGGCCGGGGCAGAGACAGGAGGTGTCCGTCAAAGGTCAATGTGGTGCCCGCTGCACCTACTGGTGGTGGGGCTGCCTGTGCTCACTCCAAAGGTCCCTGCCAACAGCCGGGTGACTTGTCCCAGAGAGGGCACAGCGGTGTTTTTACTGCTTAACAGCCCTGTTCAGTAGCAGCAGGAAAACACCCTTGCCTTTTAACCCCTGGCAGGGGCCAGTAGCTGAGGCAATCCCTCAGGCTGGTGGTTCACCCTTCACGTCCACTCGTCACCTAGTGGGAGCAGGTACCAGCGTCTCAGCCCAGCCACGCTTCTGCTGCCTGCAGAAATCGGCAAAACATCATGAGCAAATCACGTGGAGACTTTTTACAAGCTTTCTTCCCTCTTACAGAGTAATTCAACACCCCTTTTCCTCTCTCTGTACTCCCAGGGGACCAAGGTCAGCCATACTCTGAGGATGGTGAGGCACTGGAACAGGTTGCCCAGGGAAGCTGTGGATGCCCCATCCCTGGAGGTGTTCAAGGCCAGGTTGGATGGGGCTTTGAGCAACCTGGTCTAGTGGGAGGTGTCCCTGCCTATGGCAGGGAGGTTGGAACTAGATGATCTTTAAGGTCCCTTCCAACCCAAACCATTCTATGATTCTATGATTCTGTATGACAACAGGCTGTGTCTGAGAGCAGAGAGGTGTCCAGGCCAGTCTGTAAATGATGGGGAGCTGCAGGAGCTGCCGGCAGAGCCACCGACCCCTTTACTGCCTGTTGATGATAGTCAATACAAACGCGATGGCACAGCCTGCATCTCTCTGGTGTCCGCTGCCGATAATGCACTTGATGGCATCATCTGAGTGCTGGGCACAGTAATATATTTATTCTATTGTGTTCCTGGAGACTTGCATTTAATACTTAAATTCTGTGTAGATGTGTAATTCTACTGTGAAAATAATCCCATTGCCTTTGTAGTGTTTTAACAGCATTTACAGGGATTAATGCCATCATTCCTTTCTTCAAAATGTAAATGCTTCCTCTGTTTTTCTTTTTGCCCCTCCCTGTGTCCCGAAACTCAGGCACTGCCTTGCCCTTGTCACACAAAGGCAGGGAGCCTTAGGGCAGGGAGTGGAGGGGTGCTCAGTGGGCACCCCTGGGCTGGCTGTTGCCCCTGTGCAGGCAGGACAGACGTGTCAAAGCTGGGCAGGGGCAGGCAGGACACGAACTGTCTGAAGGTGCTCTGTTGAACACCCGTAGTGCCCGTTGTGGAAACGCCTGTGGGCTGGGCAGGGACGTGGCGGCTGAAGAGGACCTCCCCAGGGAGCTGCCCTGGAACCCTTCCCCGCGGTTATGGTGTTCAAAGCTCAGGCTGCTTTCCTGCTGATGATTTCTTTGCTGAGGCTGTGCGGCTGGGAGCGGGAGCGGGCCCTTGTAGCTGTAAGAGCACCAGGAGCCTTTGCATCTCATCCCTGTGCTGCTTAACAGAGCGGTGCTGAACCTGGGCACAGGGCAGGGAGTGTGTCTGTATGGGACTTTTCATGGGAGCATCCTCTAGTTCCTTTTTTTTTTTTTAATTAAAGCTCTGAGGCTGAAGTGAGAATGGCAGAGCGTGGTGCTGTGCCTTCTAAGGGGCAGTGGGGAGGGAAGGGGCCATACGGGGTGGTGGAGAGGGAGGTGTGGGTGGAATTGTTACATGGGTGAGGTGGGTTTGGGGATGGTGCTGCAGAGCAGGAGCTCTGCTGCTCTCAGAGGCTGCAGCACCTTGCTGGGGAAGGTTGGGCAGGAGTGGGGCTCCAGGGGCCATGGTGGCCACAGGGAACTGAGGAAGAGGAGTATGAGGATGAGGCACTGGCACAGACATGCAAGTGGAGGAGGGATGGAAACTGGTGACTAGGCTTAGGGTGATGGAAAGGGACAAAGAAAACCCACTGCCTTGAAGTGTTTAGTCTGGAGAAGAGGAAGGTGAGGGGAGACCTTATCAGTCTCTACCTGAAAGGAGGTTGTAGACAGGTGGGGGTCAGTCTCTTCTCCCAAGTAACAAGTGATAGGACAAGAGGAAATGGCCTCAAGTTACACCAGATGAGGTTTAGACTGGATATTAGGAAAAATTTCTTCACTGAAAGGTTGTCATGCATTGGAACATGTTGCCCAGGAAGTGGTTGAATCACCGTCCCCGGAGGTATTTAAAAGACGGGTAGACGTGGTACTTAGGGACATGGTTTAGCGGTGGTTTTGGCAGTGTTAGGTTGATGGTTGGACTTGATGATCTTATAGGTCCCTTTCCACTTAGACAATTATATGATCATATGATTCTATCAAGCCTGCTAAGAAAGCAGGTGAAGAAGGAAGGGAGAGGGGGAGACAAGCAGGCTGAGATGCTCAGGGAATAAAGCAAAGATTAAGGTGACTACTGAGAGGTTGGGAAAGCTAGGACTGAGCCTTAGTAGCTTTGGAACACTGTGAACATTAAAAAAAATTACCAGTTTAAGCAGATAATGATGAAAAATGAACTGGGGATGAGAAGACAGGATTGAAGTGTTGAAGCACTGAGGCTCTGAGGCAGAAAGACCTCCGTTTTTACAGAGGCATTTTACTTGCATAGGCAGGGGGACCAGGTGCTGCTGCCTTTGGTGGGGAGCTGGTTTCGGGGAGGGCTTTGCTGCAAAGGACAGTGGCAGCTCCCGGCAGAGCTGTGCCCCCAACTTTGCAGTGGGGGTGGCAGTGCCCTGGCAGTGGGATCCCCTTAGGGACATGTGCTGCCCTCTCCGTCTTCATATGCATCAGCCTGAGCAAGACACCCACTTCAGAAACACCTGCAGCATCTTTCTCTGATGGCTTTTCCTTCCAGACCACAAACTGCCTGGAGGGGACCTGACCCTGTGCTGGCAATGGCCTCTCACCATGTGATCACGTACCAGCCCCAGTTTTCGGCTGCCCCGCGGGCAGGCGAGTGGCAGACGGGGCTGCTGGATTGCTGCTCCGACTGCAGCGTGTGTGAGTACATACGTACCCCTCATTCTTGGTGTTGGCTCATGATGTGTTTCTGGTGTTTTCTCCATGCTTTCTGTGGCATCGCCCCTGCTGCAAACCCCACTTTTGTGGGTACCAGCAGTGGAGCAGCTCTCATCTGAGGTGAAGAACCACAGCTCCCATGGCCGCATCCCCATCTGGCTTTCCCCCCTTTCCTCTTTCTTTGCAACTCTCAGCCAAGCCCATGTCTCCCTGTCCTGCAGGTATTTGCGGAGCCTTCTGCTTCAGCTGCCTGGGGTGCCAAGTGGCCGGGGACATGGACGAGTGCTGCCTGTGTGGCCCCAGCGTAGCCATGAGGACGCTCTACCGCACCAGATACAACATCCCGGTCAGTAACCAACCGCAGGGCCTGCCCCACTGGCAGCAATGGCCACGAGCTGCGTGCCGGGGTGGGGGCTCAGGGAAAGAGAAAGGGGTGCCTGAGGGGAAGAGCAGCAGTGGAGAGTTGTGTGGACAGCCCCGCAGGCAGGGAGCCAGGGACACCTCTGCATCCCTGCTGTGAGCCAGAGGTCATCCCGTCATACACGGCCTCATCCCAGTCCTCACTGGGCACAAGTGGCAGTGTGCTGTGGGGCCAGGGGTGAGCTGCTGTGGGGTGTTGATGATGAAAAATAAGAAAACTTAAAAGCTGTCATGGGAAAGGGTTATTCATGCAATGTCCCTTGCTCCACAGGGCTCTATTCTGAATGACTGGGTCTCCACCATGTGCTGCCCCATGTGCGCGCTCTGCCAGCTGAAGAGAGACATCAACCGGAGAAAGGACATGGGTATATTCTGGTAAGCTGGGCATGCTGGCGCTGGTTTATAAAGTCACTGCTGCACAGAGCCAAGTGGGTTCTCAGAGTCTCCCTTTTCACCGGCGCCTCACTTAGGACACAGGGTTGCTGCGGTGCTGAAACAGCAATGGCCAGGTGAAGGGGTGACCTGTCCTGCAGCAGAATGTTGCTGGGAACCTCTTGCAGGACATGGTCTGCTCAGGGCCCATCACCTGGGTCCAGCCAGTGAGGCAGGACGGGGGTGGGGGACACAGACAGACAGATAGACTCTGTCTCTCTCACTGTGTGAGGCACGGCCCTGGTCCCTGACCCTCCTCTGTCATCCCTTTGCAGATGCCGCCATCCTCGCTGCACCCTGCAGGAGTTGCTGCTGCCCTGGCTGCTGGGAAACGCACAATGGGGGTTTGCCTTGATTGTGGTTGATTTCTCCCTTCCCTGGGTAACACCAGCAATAAACAGCAGAGTTTGTCTTTGTGCCTGTGTGTTGTCATTTATTTCTCCATGTCCTCCTGCAGCACCAGAGGACAGCGTTGTACTTTTGTATGCTGTTCAGTCAGAGCAATGCTGAGGTTGTCAGATAAAGGAGACTTTCTCTTGCAGACCCACACTGGGATGAGACCAGACCACAAAGTTCAGTGAGAAGATAAAATACAACAGAAAAAAAGCCAAGCCTGCTGCAAACAGCTCAGCTTCTGCATGGACACCAGCAGGATGCAGAGATGGTGACAGCATCACCCTGTGCCCAGAAAGGTCCGAGAGCAAGGAATCCATCCCTATTTTCTACCTGGACCATTCCCAGCATCAAGACACCAAAGGCAACGGGGGAGTGATGGTGACAGTGTGGGGATTGCAGTCCCACTCAGCTTCCTCCACACAAACCTTGTTAGGAGCCTGTTGCATGGAAGCTGCTTCTCCGTGGGGTGTTGGGTGTAACACACTGTGGTGGAAGAGCTGGGTCAATCTGCGCCTCGTTGGGGCTTGGGGGTGCAGGGGTTTATCCAGGGCAAACAACAGGTAACTCTGGGACTGGGGTTGCTCTGCAGCCACCGAGCACTGGCTCAGATTGCTTTAAGCTTTGTTACTTTTAACAGTAAAAGGTGCTTTTTGCCCAGAGTGGGCAGTGGGCTGGTGCTGTGTGGGGTCTTTAGACTCTGGCACATCTGTGCTTCTGTCCTGGCACCTTCAGGAGTGGGTTTTATTCACCCCGCCACTTTCCCCGCTGCAACTCCTGTAGCATTTTCCATGATGGCCGCACCACCATCACATTCCTGGCATGAAGGGGTGAGGCTGTGCCCCTGCTGACAGCACAGACGCATGTGTTTGCACACTCAAAACACACGTGCACAGAGAAGCAGGAGAAGGCAGTTGTGGCTGTTTGTTTCTGGGTGCAGGGCTGGCCCTGCTGGGGACCCCATCCTTTGTGCAGGGGCTGCGGGGTGGGCATGGCTGCACCAGGCTGAGCTGGGTGACACCAGCTCAGGGCCTGTGTCCCTGCAGGAGCCCCAGGCCAGGCTGATGGGGCACAACCTATTAGGGTGACATGACCCTCAGGTGTGTGAAGCTTACAACAGCAGGTTTGTAGGATGCTGTAGCACACAACATGGAGGCTTTGTTCCTGTGAAGTACAAGCTACTACAAATCACAACTAGTAAACCACCTATGTACTTATAATCACTTACCTATAGGTATTATTTGAGGTGTTACCAGCATGACACTCACCAAACCGCTGCCAGGAGCGGGGATGACGGAGAAGCCTTGTCACAGACAATCTGTGTCACAGAGTCAGCCAGGCATCCCTGGCAAGGGTCTGTCTTTTTGGGAGATGTCTGCAGAGCAGCTCTAGCAGAGAAGCTTGTCTTGGGTGGGTACCGTATTACACCATTTTGGTGTAGACATGTTGAGTGGGTGTAGAACACCACTTGATGGTCATCTCACTGTTGTCATGGTTTCTGTACTTGTTGTTATTGCAATTTGTGTGTCCTGGCTCACAAGGAGGTCTCAGCTCCCTGCTGAGCTCATCAGGGATGCCTGGGGCACCCAGCTCAGCACTTGCCTCTTTTGGCCATCACTGGGGCTGCCCCCATCACCTCTCACCACATTGTACAAACACAGGCGTGGAGCAGGCAATGCCTAAAGGTGGTCAGTGCTGTGTAGGGAGCTCCCACAACCAAAGTCCGTCCCCGGTGTTTTTTGCCTTGTGTTTGGGGGGCTGGGAGCTGCAAAGGGAGTTCAGGGAAGGTGGAGCAAGAGCTGTGGGGGTTTCACCCAGCTGCACCCCAGTGGTAGCCCCAGTGGTGCTCCCTGCTGTTTTGTGCTGTGCCGAAATGTACCCCACTTAGTGGAGGGATTTGAGCAAGATGCTCTTTGTCACCTGCTCTTCTGGGGAGAAATGTGACGCTCCCAGCTGAGGAGGGGACAGACAGAGCTCTGTTTTTCCTCCCCAGAGAGGGGCACATAGCATGGATTTAAACCCTGCGGGAAGAGGCTGGGCATCCCGCTCACAGGAGGACAACTCTCCTCCATGCTGGGAAGAGCTCCTTCTTGGGGACAGACCTGGCCATGCCTGCCTGGCTTGTTACAGCCAGCTGCCAGACATTCCAGATCAGCAATGCTCCTGGTTCTCACAGCTCCAGGTGTATGAGCTCCAAGTTATTTCAGCTCCTGCTCCAAATCACAGCTCTGGCTACTGCACAGCTGGGATATGAGACACTCCACCTCTGGCTAACAGACACTCCAGCTATACTGCAGCTCCAACAGGTGGACACTTGGAACTACCTGAAACTCAGAGCAGCCCAGCTTCTACTCCTGGGTACTCCAGACACAAGGTGCTCCTGCTTGTTACAGCTCTGGCTGATGGACACTTGTGCTTTAAGTAATTTCAGCTCCAACAGTGGATGTTCCAGCTCAGGTTATTTGAAGCACTGAGTTATTTTTGCTCCAGCTACTGCCCATGCTGGAGATGTTCCTGCTGCTTCCAGCTCTGGATTGTAGAAGCTCCCTCTTGTTACAAGCTAATTAAAGTTCCACCCCCTTCATCTGACAAGGTCCACCTAATTACAGCTCTGGCTTAATAACTGCTCCTTCTTGTCAAAAGCCAATTAAAGCAGCCTGGGCTTTTGGCAAGGTTGGAAATCAATCATTGACATAACTTGAATATTAACTGTCATAATTGTACATTGTCTAAATATTGTTTATTTAATAACTATTCTGGTGGTTGTACAAAGCTTGACTGAAGAGCTGAAGAAAAGCACCTTTCGCTCATCCCAGACACTGAGTTCATCCTGGTGCATGCCAGGTCAGGGACCAACATGACCAGACCCCCATCTCTGGTGGGAGGCCACGCACCCTATCCTGCCCACCCCACCCCCAACACCCTCACATTCCACACACACCCGCCTGCACAAAGTCACCCCTGAGCCTACTCTTTCGAGGCTGAAAACTGCTGACTGACCCTTCGTTTCCAAGTCCCCAAAACACACAACCTAGTCTTTCTCCGAGTTTCAGAAACGCAGCACCTGCCCTCTGTTTTTGAGCCCCCAAAACACGCAACTTCAGTAAGTCTCACTTTTCCAGCCTGAAAACCAAAGGACAATCTCCAAAACCACAGGACTTATGCTTTTTCTGAGCTTCAGAAACACAGGTCCTTGTCTCTGCTTTTGAGACCCCAACCAGCCCCCAGATATTGTTTTCAAGACCCAAAACCAACATCATTGTCTCTGTTTTCAAGCAATGAATACATAGATCTTAGTCTGCATTTTTAATCTCTAAAATACAGTACATAAAGTGTGGTGCTTTTTTTTTTCTCTGAGCCCCAAAACCACAGGACTAAACCTCTGTTTTCATGCTCTGAAAACACAGGACATAATCGTTTTTTGAGCTTTAGAAATGTAGGACTCCTCCTCTGGTTTCGAGTCCCAAAAATGCAGCACTTGAGTCTCTGTTACAGGGCCTCAAAGCCCCGCACTGAACTTAACTGTTTTCCACCTGTGTGTGCGAGGTGTTGTCAACGGGTGGGAGGGCTGTAGCCCACCCACAGCCCTGGGGCCCCACACGCAGTTTCAAGAAGTCCTTGGGAACTGGGGTGGGTGGGCAGGCATCCTCCTTGCAAGGAAAGCCCGGCCCTGTGTCTCTGTGGGCTAACACCAGCACGGGGTCACTTTATTTTGGACTTACTTCCCCAGCACCACCACCATCATCTCCCACTAACCCCAAACCCCACTGTGGGGCACAGCAGCCACAGCCCCCGGCGGGGACCCGTGCTTAACAAACCCGGGAAGCACCCCCACCTCGGGACACCCCCGTCCCCCCCCTCCCCTCCAACCTCCTGCAGGAGTGCCCCGGCCCCTTTCCCAGCCCGGGCACCGGCAACTGTTCTGCCCTCGAGAGGTTCCGGGGCCGCCACTGCCTCACCCGCGCCGGGAGCAGCCGGGGGAACGGAACCCTGTTGCTGCCCCGCCGGACATGGCCGCAACCCCACCACGACCGGGCCCGGGACAGCGTCCCCCCGTCCCGGGATACGGCTCTGGTCTCCCCCAACTCGGGTTCCGGCCGGGTCCGCTCCTGCTGCCACCGGTCCGGAGCCGCGGCCCCAGCACCGGAGCGAACTCCCACCNCCCCGGCTCACCGCAGCGCTTCCCTCCCCAGCCGGCGGACCAGTAGCACTAGTACCGCACAACTCCTCACCACGCGCAGCCACCGACTGAAGCAATTGGCAGGCCGCGCAGGGGCTTTTGCTGGGAGAGGGCGGGATTTCCACCGGACGCTGATGGGCGGGGCAGCACGCACGTCTCGCAGGGCAGTGGTTCCGGCGCTGCTGGGTGTTGCAGTGGAACCTCCAGCGACACCGGCGCACCACCAGCCTCGAGCGGCGAAGCGTCCATAGTGTCGCTACTGTACCACCAAGTCCTGACCGTACTGCGTCCCCAGAGACACTGCAGTATCACCGAGCTTGCGGTGTCAAACCTCCCCGGTGACAGTGCAGTACCACCAAACTCACAGTGTTAAACCTCCCTAGGGACACTGCCATACCAGGGGACACCTACCGTCAATCCTCCAGTGATGCTGCAGTACCAGCATACATACCCTGCCTGTAAAATCTCCCCTTGGACATGGCAATACCACCAAATACCACCAAATTCAGGCTAAAAGCACCACAGGGACATTACAATACCACCCAGCTCCAGCTCTTACGCCCTCTGCAGTACCACCGAAATACTGCCCTAATGTTGCTCAACAGGAATGCTACCATCTCCTCCCATAAAACCTCCACGGTGACACAGTAGTACTACCAAACTCCTACCAGAAGACTTCCTCTGCAGTATTGCAATGTCACCAAACTCCTGTCTGGAAACGACTTCATGATCCCCGAGGTTCCACTGTAAAGCACCCAGGAAAACAGGCCTCACCACTGCCACGACTGCAACTGTGGTTGCAAAGTTACAATAACGCGTGTAGTGCAATTTTACTGATATGAGTTAGAGCAAAATTGGGTATGCGAGTTGCTGTATGTGTGTCACAAGAGTCTGGAAACACATTTTATTTATGGGGAATCCATGAATAACGTATCGTGCTCACTCTTGCCTCACAGTTCCACATGATGCCTCTTTCTGCCTTCTGCACCGGCTGCTGCAAAGGACAGAGGACACAGCTACAGCTGGGAAGCTCCGTTCTTCTGCCTGTAGGACAGAGGGACTCTGACCCTGTAGGCCGCTTCCCACAGCACTACTGGCCACTGGCCCACCCCCTACCCAACAGTTTTACTCCCCACAGTGTCACACAGCAGGGTTCCAGATGGTGCTGGAGCTGGCTGGGCTCCGAGACAAGCACCCTGGGCAAACGGAGCTGGGCATGCAAAGCAGCGGCCACAGAGGCTGCACCCTTGCTTTTCTCCAATTCAGGGGCACCCTGACCTGGACCCTGCTAATGGGGCGGGCACCCTGACCTGAACCCTTCTAATGGGGCAGTCACCCTGCATGAGCTGCCGGTGGAGCACTGAGGCTCCCAGACCTCAGCCTGCTTACAGGCAGGTGGGTGGACACATGGGGGGCCAAAGAGCTCATCCTTCCCCCACAGCAACAGGAACAACTCTCAGCAGCTAGGCAGTGGAGTGGCACAGCCAAAGACTGGGGGCCCAGGACGCCAGCCCCGATGACTGGGAGGGCTTGCCTGGCCCCACACATCTTTGCCCCACACCCCTGAAAGGCCAGGGCCATAGATACCTGCCTGATTACAGGGGGTCCCTCCTGCCAAGCGAGCAACCCCCACTGCTCCCTCGGTGCTCCCAGCGAGCCCCACGGAGCAGGAGGCTCCAGCCTATGCCCAAGTTACCGGCTGGCCCTCCTGGCTGCAACAGGCCACCATGTCTTCAGGAGCCCAGTGAGCCACCTCTAGCCCAGCTGTGGGGAGGTCGTCCCAGCCAAAAGCAGCAGCAAAGGCGGGCCTGCGCCCTCACTCTGGCACAGCACTTCCTCAGCCTGCAGCCTCTCAAGGGCGAGGGAGGGGGTCGTTCCTGCTGGCTGGCTAAAGCAGCCATCTGCAGCACCCCAGCCTGCCCAGCCCTGCTTACAGGGAGGAGGTCGGGCTGCTGCTGGGGACAGAGGGCTCCTTGGCTTGTGACACACGCCCCAAGGATGGGGCTGTCACGCTGGCAGGCTGCCAGCAGGCCAGGGGCCCAGGCAGGTGGAGACCCAAGCCCTGACTACAGGCGGGTCGCCTTGCCTGCACTCCTGCTGAGCAGCTTCTCTCCGTCCTGGGAAAGAAGGGGCAAGCCCAGACTCTCCCTCTACTTTCCAGCTGAGAGGGGACCCCGCTGTGGCTGGCACAGAGCCTTTCTTTCTCCTCTGGGAAACTCCAGCTAAGCTGCAGCAATTTGGTCAGAGGCCTAAGGACAAGCTCACTTGTTCGCACGCTCACACCAACATGGACAAGGACAGGGTCAAGGGCAGGGACAATCATGACTTTCCAGAGAAGAAAGAGAGCTCAGTGCAGCCAATGTCTTGGAGACCCAGCCCTAGCCATGAGCAGGGAAGGAGAGCCTAAGACCTGCCCCCAGGCTGCATGGAGGCCAGAGCACTCAACATGCCAAGAGATTTCATGGGTGGCTAAAGGACAAATGCTGTGACATGCCCCGACAAGAGGGGGACACACTGGCCAGGCCACCAGCAGGTGGGGAAACAACCCTCCCCTGCTTACAGGGTGGGCTTGAGGTCCAGAGAGCTCCGTTTCCCCCTTGGGTGCAGAGAGTGACTCTTGGGGACCCTCCTTACAGGGCTGTCAGTCTCTCCAGGCAGCCAAAGGAGCAACACAGCAAAAGGCCAACAAAAGCAAAGACCCGAGCCCTGATTATAGGGAGGTCGCCTGGTGCAAAGCCAGCCAGGGCACTGAAGGTGCTGGCAATGCTCTTGCGAGACTGCAGCCTTGGTGACAGGGCGGTCCCTTTGCCCAGGGTCCCTCTCTCATCCCCCTCTTCGGTGTACCACGCCTCTTTGTGCTCACTCTTGCATCGCAGTTCCACATGATGCCTCTTTATTCTCCACCAGCTGCTGCAAGGGAAGGAGGACACCGTAAGACCTGAGGAGTGCCAGCTCCTAACCACTACACCCAGGGATGGACTGACTCTTGGAGCACCACTCCCTCAGTCAGGCCTGCAACCTACCTGCAGCCCACATCAAGGGCAATTTTCCATCCTCTCCTTACTTCTCTGGCCTCTCTCCCCCACTCCCCACCCCCCCAGTCACGCTCTGTTTGGATCTTTCAAATATACAGGACAACATACTCTGTGATTTAAACTTTTTTTCATGAGCTCATTGAGAAATACAACAAACACAACAAACAGGGGCTCAATCCCTTTTTAACCAGACTAGTCTATCACGTGAATTCACTTTTTCACCATTCAAGTCATAAAGTTTCGTAACTTATAACCGGTAACTCTTAATATCATGCACCTATGAGCAAAACAATAAAATTAGTTACCCAGCCAACGGTGAAGGTGCTCATCCTTACTCCTACATCACAATGCAGGTGTCCCCTGTATCACACCGGGAGGCACAAAAGCCACAGCAGTCCAGCTGCTGTTGGATCTGCTTCAAAAGCTTAGGGGTAAGCTGGTATTTTATACCCTCCAACTTGGAGGTTTGGTCTGTACCATTTCCATAAGTTGGTGGATTCTGACAAAACTGCCAGACCAAACTGCTGGACACAGCAATTTGTAAATGAAAATGGCTGCATAACACCCCTTTAGCTCTTTCTTGCCACCTGTCCTGCCTATGTGATGCTCTCGTGTGGACCTAATGGCGCTGCTCCCAGCATACCCCAGACCTTAACATGAACTGGGTTAGCCAAAATCTAAACAGGAGTTGAGTGAACAGTCACAAAGACCAAACACTGGTCAATAGACCAAACATCCAGCAAACTCATTGCCTGGGCGAGCGGAGGAACTGTTGCTCCTCTTGCCTTGCCAGGGGTGAGGGTAGGGGAAAGTTTTGAGCACTTTCACTGAAGTCTGACTTCACAGTTTGTTATTAGGTAACAGTTGATGGTACATGCTTTCAACAGGGTAAGAAAAGTGATAAACACAGCTGTACAAGCATACTAATAACAAACCTAATAAAATACAACACAATAATACAATTAACATAGGATGTAACATGAGATGCAATATGCCAGTTGCAGATGGTACATATCCCATAAAAGTGTTGTACCAGTGATGTCCAGCAGTTTGTTCAATTTCTGTTGCAATTCTGACAATTTGCCCGATATCATGTTTGATAGCAATAGTCACTTGATTTTCATATGTAATAGCCTTTTCATAGCTGGTGATTAATGATTCCAGTTCTTCAGTTTGAGAGGATACTGTATCCCATATTGGTCCTAAGGGTACAGACCCAAGTTGTAGGCCAGAATTCCACCAGCACTGATATAAGGTTTTCTTCGTGGTTTCTATAAAGGTGTTCACAGGTTTCTAATGCTGTAACGTTGCACCGGCATTCTCGGGCAGGAGCCATCATTTTGTTCCTGTCATTCCATAGAACGTTGCAAAGTGTTACCACACATATACAACCTGGTTTCCCCTTAAGTACAACCATGTGATTGTCATACTTGGAGTCTAAATAACAGGTGCCTGAGGATGTATCACTGGCACATGGGTCTTGTATTACACCTCTGCCTGGGTGCTGCTTTGGAGATCCCCTGGTTGACAAGGTAATGAAAACAATTTTTCTCTGCATTTCATCCGTGATTTTGTCATTGTTCCTGCATCCTGCCTGTGTCGACTCACAAAATGAGTTTTTCCTGATCTTGGGCTTCAGAACTCTAACTAAATGAGGAACTCTAACCCTCTGATCATCTTCGTGTCCTTCCTCTGGGCCCGCTCCAACAGGTCCATGTCCTTCTTATGTTGAGGGCTCCAGAGCTGGACGCAGTATTCCAGGTGCGGTCTCCCGAGAATGGAGTAGAGGGGCAGAATCACCTCCCTTGACCTGCTGGCCACACTTCTTTTGATGCAGCCCACGATACGGTTTGCCTTCTTGGCTGCAAGCGCACATTGCCAGCTTGTGTTGAGCTTCTAAACAACCAACACCCCCAAGCCCTTCTCCTCAGGGCTGCTCTTGATCCATTCTCTGCCCAGCCTTTATTTGTGCATGAGATTGCCCCTACCCACGTGCAGGACCTTGTACTTGGCCTTGTTGAACTTCATGAGGTTTGCATGGGCCCACCTCTCCAGCCTGTCCAGGTCCCTCTGGATGGCATCCCTTCCCTCCAGCATGTTGACTGCTCCACACAGCTTGGTGCCATTGGCAATCATACTGAGGGTGCACTCGATCTTGCTGTCCATGTTGCCGACAAAGATGTTAAATAGTACTGGTCCCGGTACTGGCCCCTGAGGAGCACCACTCATCACTGGTTTCCACCTGGACATCGAGCCATTGACCGCAACTCTTTGAGTCCAGTCAGTTCCTTATCCACTGAGTGGTCCATCTGTCAAATCCATGTCTCTCCAATTTAGAGACCAGGATGTCCTGTGGGACAGTGTCAAATGCTTTGCACAAGTCCAGGTAGATGATGTCAGTTCCTCTCCTCTTATCCACCAATGCTGTAATGCCGTCACCACCAAATTTGCCAGGCACGATTTGCCCTTAGTGACGTCATGTTGGTTGCCATCCATCACCTTCTTATTTTCCATGTGCCTTAGCAGAGTTTCCAGGAGGATCTGCTCCATGATCTTGCTGGGCACAGAGGTGAGAGGTAATAGCCCAGACACTGCCTGGGGCGACTGCCCGGTTTACTATCAAGCCTTGCAGAGCGCAACTGGCCGCAGGTTCTCCCTTCAGCCCTGCGCCTCAGCGCCACTGCAGCTCCGTGGGCACGAGCGCGGCTTTACCCCTGCCACCCACCAATGGCTCATGAGCCTGAAGCAGCAGGAAACGCCGCATGCCCCTGCACCGTGCAGTGGAGGGACTGCGCAGTGGTGGCCCCAGCTGGGAGCCCCTGCTGCAGCACAGGGGGGGAGCACAGGGGGCACCCACAGCCCCCCTCAGAGAACATGGGGCATGCACAGACCCCCTGCAGATGCTCAGGCGACTCAAGACTCCCCTTAGTGATGTTCAGGACACCCACCCTCCCTCAGCAATACCTGGGGCAGCCACAGCCCCCCTAAGTGACACACAGGGCACCCTCAGCCCCCCTCTGAGAGGTGTGGGGCACCCTCAGACCCCCTTAAGTGACATATGGGGCACCCCAAACCTCCCTAGAGACACATGGGGGACCCTCAGCACCGCCCTCAGCTCCCTTGAATGACACACAGGGTATCCACGCCCCCTGTCAGTGAAAAGTGGCATACCCAAAAACCTCCTCAGTGCCACTCAGGACACCCAAAACCCCTTGGTAAAGCACGAAGCACACAGAAACCCCCTCAGTGACGCATGGGGCACTCCCAAGCTCCCCAGGGCTCTCCCACCCGCAGCTGCTGGGCACCTACCACAGCTTCTTGCCTGACACCTGTCCTGCCTGTGCCTGCCTGCCAGCTGCCTGCCAGCTCCTGCCCCGCTATCCCAGCACAGCCCCTGCCTGTCCTGTCCCCCCCCTGCCTGCATGGCCTCATCTCCCACCAGGACCCCGGCCTCAGTGCCTAAGGGTGCCGGGCACCTTTGCCGCACCAGGCAGTCTACGGCTTCCCCGAGCTCAGATTAAGGCCAGTGGCCCCCTCGCTTCCTTTAATTGTCATCTTTTGTTTTTTTTAAATCAACACAAGTATTTTGTGGTCTGATGTAATTCCCCCAGGGTTTCAACCACATGCACCCACGTAAGGTGATTTTTACATAAAAACACTCCATCCATTTAATCTTTCCCACATTCGCCTTGCCAGCTTGCAGGCAAAGCGCTCCAGAAGCGTCGCTCCTCTGCCCGCACGCTGCGGCAGCGCGATGTCCGGCACAGGAGCGAGTGGCCGGGAAGAGCTATGGAGGTGAAGGAAATAAGGCTCTTCCCCACATGCTTTTTTTTTTTTTTTTTAAGCATTTATTTCACAGACCTCACAGACTTTCCAGCTGTACAAGGGCTGCCATCAGTTGCAGGAAAATGCACATTTTCCCTTAATCCCGGTCAGATTACACCCGTGTGAGCCGGCACCACACGGGGTGTAACTGGGGGGGTCCACGGGTACCTCCCTGTGGGGTGACCGGTTCCAAGCACTGCGTGGAGCTGCCCTGGGCAGGTTTCCCCCTTTTCCGGGGGTGGATTCTGAGCGCAGGGTCAGCCCTGCTGGGGACCCTGTCCTCTGTGCAGGGGCTGTGGGGTTGGCACGGCCAGTCTGGGCCAAGCTGGGTGATGCCAGCCTGGTGCGTGTGTCCCTGTCCCTGTGGGAGCCCCATGCTGAACTGCTCAGGCTGCGCAAGTGTCATGATCCACGGGTGTTTCAAGGTCGCAACAGCAGCTTTGTAGGATACTATATTACACAAGGACACGGAGGCTTTGTTTCTGTGAATTTATTACTAGTTACTACAAATTAGTACAAATGACCACTAGTAAAGCAAGTACAAGATCACTTACCTATAGGCACACCGATATGATATGTATTGTTTGAGGTGTCACTGGCATGAAACTCACCAAACCGCTGCCAGGAGTGAGGACAACGAAGAAGCCTCTTGTCACAGGTGATCCGTGTCATGGAGTCAGGAGTCAGCTGGGCAAGGGAGAGTCTGTCCAGGAGATCTCTGCAGGTCTAGCAGAGAAGCTCATCTTGGGCCTCCTGTGCAGCTCGGGGGAACCTGGAAGCGTCTCCTCATACGACATGTGCTTGCATGCACAGCCTGTACCGTGCTGCTGGCGCTTCCCTGCACTATGAAGCTGGCAAAGCATCAGTAAGAGCCACACAGAGATGCTGTGTGTGTCTCGAGAGGCGTTTCAGGCAGGGGAGTTGCATACAACCTCCACAAGCTCACCCAGGAGCCCTGGAGAGCAGCCACATATGTGCAAACACACAGAACCACTATGCAGGAGGGGGGTTTCTAGGCAGTGCTGGAGGAAGAGCCTCTCCGGGCGTCCGAGGCAGGAGTGCTGCAGCTCACGATGCAGCAGCTTAGCCAGGGCGCAGGCAAGAGGTGCCACCGTGCAGGCAGAGCAGCCAACAGAAGGACAACAACCTGCCCCGAGGCAGGGCACATGGGAAGCTGCAAGGCACGACCCCAAGCAGCAGCTCAGGCTCAGTTCTGTTGGGGCGGTCTCTTCGTTAAAGACTAATGTGCTGTGACTGTTAATACGCTGGATGGTGGCAAAAGCGCAGCTAATGCAAGCCCCTCCTGAAACAGGTTTCCTACTTTTCCAGAGTGGTTCCCTAGATTTTGCAGAAGCACTTTTGCCATTCCTTCGTTTTTTTTTCACCTGAGGCAAAGCAGCGGTGGTGTGCCCGCATGCAAACTAAACCAGACCACCCAGTTGCACATTCCACCCTGTTACTAACAGACAAACTCAATACTAGTTATTTTCTTCCCCTGGGCTTGGCCTCTAAGCAGCTCTGTATTTTAGAAATCCGCTATGCAGAATGAGCTGGGAGAGCAAAGTGGCAGTCACTAGAGGGCAGCAGGGAAGAAGGATGCTGAAGAGGCCCACTTGCTTCTCTGCCTTAGTCCAGCATAAAAAGAAGAAAAGAGTTCTCCAGAAATGCCCTGCTGCTGCTGTTTGCCCACAGGCAATTCCCCCACGACAGGACATTTCAGCACAGGCACAAGGTCACAGCAATTTAATGGTGGAAAGGAAACATGTCGGTACCTGGTGCATATCAGAACAGCAAATGAATGGATGTAAAAACTGAGTTTCTCTATCAAGTTGTCTTTGCCCCTCTACTTGTTTGTGTTTGTGACATTTCACAGTCAGTCCAGTGCTTGCTACCTATGCCACCTTGCCACCTGATATCAACTCCGTTCCTGGGACTTGCTGTCTCAAAGAAATGAGACAGCTGGGAGGAAAATTATGACAGCAGACATGGAGCTGGGTTGTTAGAAGGAGCTTGTGGGAGATACTACTCTGATAAAAGAGCAGCATTTTTACACTGAACAACAGATAGAGTGACTTGTCCTGGTGCTCCTATTGTCCACCATTTCCAGTGTGGCTAGCAAATGGGATTACATGTGCATTGGGCCCTTTGGCATCTTTTTTCTCACCTTGGCTGTGGACAATTGCTGGAGGACTGTTTTCTTCCTGGGGTGGTGGGAATGCACACCACTGAGCAAACACGAGGGAACAACAGTCTGCTGGAGGCACAGTTCTGCGACACACTCATCATCCCCAAGTGCCACCACAACCAGCATGCTGGGGCTGGCACAACCGACAGGGAGGTTAGGTGCAATTTCACTGGTATGGGTAGTAGCAGCTCTAGGGACTGTTCTGTTCACTGACAGGAAACAGAAGTGTTAAATATTTCCTAGTTATGTTAATTTTCAAGTATGCAAGGCTTTAAGCTAAAAAGCAAAGTAGAGGCAAGACACTTGTAAGACAAAGGATGGCAGGGATGCAGAGGAGTATAGCTCTGAGCCTAAATTCAGAAGGAGGGAACACATCAGTGAAACACAGCCCACTCCGAGAAGCAGAGAACCTGCTGGGAAACCTGCCATTCAAGTAAAATGTGTGATGTTAACATAGTGGTGATTTAACTGGTACTTTTCTGGGGCATGGATGAAATAATTTGATGTGTGAATGTTGAGCCTTACAGGGAAAAGGCCCATCATGTTATTTCCAGGGCTAATGGGACAGAACAAAGGGACTCCTGAGAGATTTGCATCTGACACCAAGCTGTAAGTACTGTACGGTACCATGCCAGCCTGATGCGGAGCTCAGGAATAATTTCTGATGAGCATCATATCAAGCAACATTAGATTCAGGCTCCACAGCCCTTCCTAGTGTTCATCACTTCAAGTCCTTTAATAGGAATTACTCATACAAAATGTGTTCTTCCTAATAAATTATTATTACAGTGTTTAAACATTTCCTCCAAGTGCTGGGGTGAAGGTGCAGAGCCCTTTTCACCGCTGAACTAAGAAGGGGCATACCCAGGGAAGTCACTGTGGTTGGTGTGGCAGCTACGCAGATTCCAGCTTCTATCCCGGTTAACAGACATGTCGGGTAGTGACCTTCTGCCAGATTTAATATTAAACAGCACATGCAAATGCATGAAAACTGTTTGGAAACATTGTCTGATAATGCTATGCCACACTTGTGATGTGTATAACATCTCAGGATTTATAAATTGTGAAGTGACCAAAGGTCAGTTGTGTGATATGGGTGTGTCACACAGCTGACGGAGCACAAAACACAAGTCTAAAAGGTTGAACTCCATGTTTAATCAGTTACTATTATTAAGTATTTTTGTGATATGGCCACAGATTTGTCCAGAGATAGAAGAAGAAAGCTTTATGCTTGTCACGCATTCTCATCTGACAGTGCCAGGGCAGGCATGGCCTTGAAAACAGGAAGATAAAAAAGAATTTATTAGGGTAGAATTTGCTAGTGAGTTTTGCACATCCTTCTGTGGGTGCAGGTTTCGAGCCCCGCAGCAGTACATGAGCCCTGGGTTTGCCTGATTCCCTTGGGAACCCTGCAGTAACAAAGCTGCTGAGATGGCAGGGTCTGCACTGTCTGTCTGCTGAAATCTGTAGCCTTATCACTGAGGAATCATTTTGTTACAATCTTTTATTACTAATTTTAATGTGAATAGCTCTGTACTGTCTTTATACAAAACTATCAAGCATCTCCGCAGCTAGCAGAGTTGATAACACAGTCCCAGCAGCCTCACTAGTACACGTGCTCTGAAAGAAAGCTTCACAGTGAACTTAAGTAACTCCCAGCCACCTCCCAAAACTGCAGAAAGACAGGCTGAATACCTTTCACCCAATGTTTCAGACTGTAATGCAAGCATCAGCTGTGGCTTTTCTTTAACTAGTCTACTCCGTATCTGAAAACAGAAGCAACTCTGTATTGACCCACTCAGAAATTATCTGAAGGATACCTGTGCTCACAACTAAAAAAAAAAATCATACTGGGTTTTAACAGTAGTGCAAATATCTGTGAGAACAAAACAACTATAGTTTTTCATCTCCATTCTTTTTGTTGTTGTTTTGTTTTTTTTCATCATGAGTGCTAGTCATGCTTAGAGCAATAGCCACCCCTGACTGCATCCTGTGAAAAGGCTCTGCTTTTTCCTGACTTACCTGGGAATAGCCCAGATCTGATACTACAAATGGTTTGCTGAGGTTTCCAGGCCAGGCTGCAGATATGCTCCCCGAATGAGATTACAGTATTTTTGCATCTGTTTGGTCCTACGTGCACCTTCTCAAATGCTACTGGGTCTATGCTATGGTCTTTACTAGCTGCTCGGATGCTTACAAATCTTGCATAAATACAGTACAGAGTTAATTATGATAAAGGAAAGAACAAGATCCCAGGAGTGTGATTTCTGAACGATGAGATACTTACCCATCTCAGGTCACAGCCAGCTAAAAAAGCTGGCCTTGTGATGTTCTGACCTGGACGGCTCTTACAGGCAGCCTTGGTGTTTACTAATTAGTAAAGACGAGTCTTGCTAGGAAAATGAAATCATAAAGCTCATGCTTTTAACTGGAAACCATCTGTAACGTCTGCTCTTCTGCATCCCTCTGCCGAGGAGAAGGATTGTGACCGCATGGGTTCATGCTCTTGTGAAAGCGGTGGCAGAGCCCTCCTGCGGGATGGTGCCTGGGACGCTGGCCAAGCACAGGCAGCCCAGCTGAACTGCAGGAGTTCCTTCAGCATCCCCCAGAGCCTGGCCGGCCTCATCTTCAGGGTTACTGGACTCAGAAGCTACAGCTGTCCTGGCAAGAAAAACCATGTCAGGGAGCAAA
The DNA here is from genome assembly GCA_008711295.1 of Anarhynchus alexandrinus. Classification (NCBI taxonomy): domain Eukaryota; kingdom Metazoa; phylum Chordata; class Aves; order Charadriiformes; family Charadriidae; genus Anarhynchus; species Anarhynchus alexandrinus. The sequence goes on from VUYV01000168.1 coordinate 1,073,229, forward strand.
TGGGAGAAGCAACGTGCCTGTCGTTGGTGCCGCTCCAGAAGTTAGTGCAGCTCCTGGAAAGCTGTGACCTGCACTGGCCAGCGGGCACAGCCGGGCAGACAGCACACCAGGGACCAATGCCCCTACCTCATATAAGGAAGGCTGCCTCAGCTTTGCTTCCCTCCATAGCATCCATTTACCTGCCCACATATTATTCCGTGAAAACCCTGCTCTGATGGGCTCAGTACAGCCTTTGTGTTATCGCAGGTATTTTGAACTGAGGGAAAACATATCAAGGTATATGCAGGCCACTGGGGGAGCAGACTTCACAGCCAGCTGTGTCTTGTCCGATGTGCCATGATGGCATTCATCACACCCTGCCAGCTCTGCCCGACTCAGCCGTCGCTGCGAGCCGCTGGCAGGTGGAGATGCTATACTTCATTCAAATGTCACTGCTACCGACGCGGTTGGCTTGGGGCGGCTCCCAACGAGGTGCTGCGCTGCAGCTCGCTTACGACTTGTTCAGCTGAAAGAAAAAAAAAAAAAGGTGAAAGTTGTGGCTCGTCCCAGCCCTGCCCTCCCTGTGAAGCCCTCTGGCTTCCCCAGCGTGCAGGGAGAGGGTGGAGACTCCATGGGGTGACAAAGCGCGGGGAACCCAGCTCCCGGCTCACCCGCTGTTGTGCAGCAGATGTGATGACACGGGTGGGACTGCCCTGCCCTGCCAGCTGAGTGAGCCATCGGGGCTGCTGTCCTACACACCACGATCTTCTCTTCCCTGGCTCTGGCTTCCCTTCCGCCGCCTCTACCACCTCCTCGGCAGCCCTGCCCCACACCTGCTGCTGGTAAGTGAGTCGGGAGCTGCCGTTCAGCCCTTTTATTGAGGCAGAATTAATTCGCTGTAGTGGCTTGCTTCCTCGTCCATGAATTGCTTACTCTGCCATTGCTAAGGAATTCGATTCAGCAGCTGTTTTCCTCCAATAGCCAAGGAAAACACAGCAAAACACTTGCCTGCCTTTTCCCAGCTTTTCAAGGGATTTTATTGAGAAATTTGGCAAGGAATTAGTGAAAATGTTTTATAAATGGGGCATGAAAGCTTCAAGACTAAAAGTAAAACCAGTAAAAAGTTGAAAAGTTAGACTATTTTGCAGGAACTACCATACTGGGATGTTAATGTGCTGCAGATAACACACGTGCAAATGCTTGCACACCCAGAGCGCTGCTTACTCGGTCCCCAATTAACACACAGGGCTCTTTTCACAGAAGGTAGGTTACAAATCCCTAGTAAGTCGGTTGGCAATTAACTTACAGATTGCCTGAATCGCATTATCCTTATTTACTCAAATGGTTTTAATTTCCTATGCGTGTTCCTGAGCAAGAGGACTGTATGGTCCTGGGCTGTACTGCCCTCTTTGCCCACATCCATTCTCTGGCCAGCCTGCAGCCCTGTAAATGCATGCAACAAAAGAGGCAAAAGAGGTATACTTACAACTTCTGTATCCAAAGTCGAAAATGCGCGTTTGTAGTACATACTGTACTGTTTCAGCTTGCAGGTTGCAAGACTAAACTTTGTACCCATTAAAAATAAGAGAAATAATAGCTCACTTAATTGTGGTTTCTCTGGCAGGTTCAAGTATTCAGAAAAAAGAAAACAGGATTTTTTTTTAACAGGTTTGAGCCAGCTTCCTTTAGCTCTCAAACTCTGCTGAAAGCTGCTTGTGTCTCTAAAACTCTTCCTCCTAAAGTAATTTCAATGCTTATTCTCTATAGAAATAAAATACTTTGAATAACTGCCTGAATTTGAAAAAATCAATTACATTCACTTCTGAATTTTACTACCACTCCTATAGTATTGTTTTTTCTATTTGAACTGCAAATCCCTCTGGTGCCAAAAGCTTCGCAGGAAGACTGGCAGGAATGAATGTTTCTTAGCTTTTTATATAGACAATATGTCTTAAGGCATACAAATAGGTTTACTGAAATTGCTTGAAAGACCCCAGGTATGGTATTGCTGTGGTTTAAGTCAATTGAACTTTGTAGTACATTTTGTTGTTGTTTTATGCTTTTGTTTAGTGCCCCTATGTATGTAGGGAAAATAAGACTGTACTTTACAAGTCTCAGAAGAATACACAAGAAAGAAACCAGCCTGAGAGTTTCATTTTCGGTGCATCACAACAGCGAGCAAAGAGGTTTCATGATTGTTTTTAAGAAAGTAGTTTTATGTTGCCATTAATAAAAGTTTAAATCTCAAGATCCAGTACTTTGCCTCTTGACAAAATTTTCTGAGACTAAATATCTCTGAAGAAAAGGTTTTTCTATTAGGCTTGAACTGAAATTGATGCTGAAATCAGTCGCAATAAAAATATTTTAGAAAGATTCAGGAAAACAAAGGAAGTTTCTAAAATTCCCAAAGAGTTAATAAATTTTATATTTAGCTGATGTAAAAATAATGTATTATACCCAGAGTTAGTATGCTGAGGATATGAAAGACTTTATCATATTAACAAATATTTCTGAATATAGCAGGCAGTACATATTATCATTGAATCTCTTGCTCATTTCTCATCTAAAGTAGATATTTGTAAGCCATTGGCAAGGAATTCTAGGAAACTTCATTTAAAGAATTTTAGTTTGCACAGAAATTGATTTGATTAACATTCATCAGGTTGTTTCTTTGTCCTGCATGCGTTCTGACTTAAAATGTTTCATGACTCTATGTCACATCAAATGAAATGAATAATTTTTTAAACAAGGCCTAAAACAATATCTTAAAAAATCCATTCCTAAGGAGCAATTGCAAACAGCTGACAAGTACATTAGCTGTGAAGGAGCATGCCCCTGTATTCCTATGGTGAAGTTTATAGTTAGATCAGAAATTGAAAGGTGGTATGTAAAATGTCAAACTGTTTATCCCACTGCAAGTACTTACTCTGCAGTGACAAAAAGTTCTCCAGAAAAGAAAAGCAAATCAAAAGCCTAAATCTAGCACACAGCATTATTTCCGCTGTTAGCACTTCATCTTCTCTCAGCACACTGTCAGTCGAGATCCAAATCACCAACTCTTGGAGGTTTCCACAAGTCACCCAGGCAAAGCCACAGCTGCCCCGATCTTGTGTTGGTGACAGTCCTGCTTGGAGGGAGAAGCTGGATTATGGGAGTTCCCAGGGCCCCTTCCCACCAGCACGTCCAGAACTCTGTTGTTTTGTCATCCCAAGGAGCTGCTGTGACGGAGTCCTTGCAACAGTTATGCTCCTTTGAGAAGAGAGATGGGTAACACAGATTTCATAGAGCAGCTGATAAATAACCATTCAAGTTTTATGCCAATGAGCATTCTGCAATTTCTTTCTGCAATAAATTCTAGTAGCTCTGGAAATTGAAAATGCTATTTTCAGTATTAACCTAACATCTGAAATAGAATTTCTTTTACTTTTATAAATGGCGTATGCCCACAAATACACCTTTCCCTGAAGGGCAGCCATCAGAAGGAACAGCACACAGACAAATCCATGTCTTCCACCTATAGCATCCTACCCTGTCACCACAAGTAGCGCAAGCGCACTGCAACCATGCTGATTTACACCACAGGTCTAGCTAGACCTGAATCCTGCCTCTACTAGTAGCTGCCAGTAACCAATGCCTTCACAAGGGACAATATCAAAGAACACTATTTTTCTCTGGCACATTTGGGCAATCACTGGGCTCAGGTCTTCCTGAACTGAAGGTTTCCTGCAGACAGCTGTATTAAATAGGCATTGAGGCACTGTCTGCTATGGATATGTCTAATCCTTCTGGTAGCTGATGTATTTATCTAGCTTCTGCAATGTTCTTTGCAAAGCTGTGTACAATCATATCATAATTTGATTGGTAAATTAAATTTAACTTTGATGTACTGTCTGTTCTTAAGGATGACTCTGTGAAAGTAGTGTGACCCTGTACTTATGAAAATAGTTTCTGATCCTGTGCTTATTGTCTGCCACTCAAATTCAGTCTGGAAGATTGAATCTGTTTCATTCCTAAGTGAAAAGTTTGTTTTCAAAAAGGCATTTCTGAAATTTCAGTGCAAGTGCTGAGTTAGGTTTTTATACTGGTCTTTGGAAAAAAAACCCAACAAACCCAAATTAAATGAAGAATTTAACTATCTGTTGATAATGCCTGAGGTCAGACTCCCGTTTGCTCATAGTATTACATCAGTAATACTGAAACATTAAGCTGAGAAAAAAATCTAATCAGGTAAGATACTGATCTAGATATCTTATAGATGCAGTGATATATCAAGGTCAGAGTCACACTGTCTTCTGAAGAATTCTGCACTCATATCATGCTGCTGGTTATCCAAGAGTTCAAGGGATTTTGTAATGTCTAGCTGTGGTGTTGTCTCTGTGGTTGAGTGTTTGGTACCTTGCTCGGCATGCTAACAAACATCTGCTAGACTTTAAGACTTTAAGTGAAAAGTTCCCACTGCAGTTCTGAAAACACATCTCTACTTTTCCAAAGCATCCTTTCAAATGGCAGTGTTTGATGTCCTGCCACATTAGCCCAGAAACTACTATATAAATAGCCATATAAAATTAGCTGCCCTCCTGCAGGTAGATATGTCTTCTCCAGCACAAGTAGGGAAAAGTGTAAGCAGTTTACGAACAAAAGGCCTCCAGACCTTAAATGTTGCACATTTAATTGATGTTCAACTTACTCAAAACCCATTTTAGCTTAAATTAAAGCTACTCCCATTATAATTATATTTGGAACACAGTTCTTTTTTCATTGTAGGAAAATCGGGCCAAGATTACTGATTACTAAAACATTAAGACCTTATATTTTTGCCGGCACAGAAGACTGCTGTTTTGTCAGAAGAGGCAACCTTGGGCTAGATTTGGGATAGCATTGCTGGGGGACAGATGAACCAGCCTTTACATGCAGATAGGCCTGTTGCTGAAAGTAGGGCTTCCAGTGGTTTCACTGTGCTGATAGCCACAAAAGAGAGTTCAACTGTCTGTCAAGCAACCTTAGCAAACCAACAAGATAAGGGCTTTTTTTTTTTTATGTGACCATATGACTGTGTTAGATTAAACGGCTTTTTTTGCAAGACTCATTTTATTAGCTGGTCTCAAATCCATTCAGCATGTCTGAAACTGTCTCATTATTTGTCTTCTTCCTTGCTGCAAGCAGTATAGCTATGCCAAGGTATGGGACTGATCATCCCAGAGCTCCTAGCTGCTCATCATCCCTCTTGGTTCCCATGAACTACTGCATTAATAACATTTCCCCTAGTCGCAATTAAAGTAATTAGACTCTGATGAGTCAACGTGATATATAAAGATAGGCTAGATCCTGCCTCCCAGCTAAATGACCTTGTGCTTAAAGAGGACAAAGGTCTGTATGTACAAGGGACAGCTGGGGATGCCCTGCGGTGCAGGTGGATGGTTCACAGGCGGGAGTCTGGCTGACAAGGGAGGTGAGATAACTTTAATTATTCCACAGCTATCTTCTAGATTTTACATGGAAAACAAATCCAAGGAAGATAATTACTTGGCGGTGGTGTCAGTTTCCACGATCCTATACCCTTGGCAAAATTATTTTGATTAAAAAAATAAACCAACAATTTTCAGTTACCATTGCACAGGAGTGCTAGATGCAGGAGGAATATTTTTACATTCAAACCACCCCTTGAAAAGAATGTCTAATGGGCAGACTCTAAGCACATTCAAAACTAGAAAGAAGTCTGGTGAAGCGGATGGGCCAAACGCCAGGTCCTTTTGGACCTCAATAATTTTGAGCCGATCTTTTGGTGAGTCACCTCTTGTACCTGTGATTTCCAACAAGGGTGCAGTTTATGTACAGGCCTCTCTGCCAGGGGCAGCCCTCCAGAAAGACCATAATGTCATGCTAGTGTCCACTGTGAGAGGTACCTACTCCCTCCTACCGGGAGAACAGATGCAGTTGGTGCCCGTGGCCAGGTTCTGTGCAGGGGGTGCTGCTGGGGGCTCTCTGTGAGAAAGGACCTGGGGTTGCCCCGTGCTGGACACAGCCACCTCCAGCCAGTGTCAGTGGACCCACTGCTGGCCAAAGCTGAGTGTGTCAGTGATGCTGGTAGCGGCTCTCTGAAAACCTATTTAAGAAAGAGTAAAAGACGCTGTACAGCAACTGTCAGAGTGGAGTGAGAAAGTGTGGGAGAAACAGCCCTGCAGACACCAAGGCCAGTGCAGAAGTAGGGGCAGGAGGTGCTCTAGGCAGTGGAGCCGAGATTCACCTGAGAGGGCAGCTGAGTGGCCATCTGACAGCCAGCCAAGGTCAACCCACCACCACAGGGTGGACGGAGACTCTTCTGTCTCCCCAACACTGCATGTGGCAGACCCAGCTCCCTATCAGCTCTGTATCATCTCAAGGTCTGAGCCCACAGGACCCAAACTTCCTATCTGAAAGACTGAGACCTAGGTGGACATCTGCAAGGCCCAGAGTACATCCAGTGCCGAACACTGGACCCAACGGACACATATTTCCTCTCCATACCTAATCAAATCTTCCCCCTTCCTGTTTTTTTCATTTATAGAGGAAAAATGGAAGAAGGCCAGCCACACCTGTGTATTCAGATGTCAGACTCAAATACAAATGGCATCCCTGGCAGAATGCAGTCCTTTCCAGACTCAGCCGGCAAGGGAGGAAGCATACTAACTTTCCACAATGTCTGCTACCGTGTGAAGATAAAGACTGGGTTCCTGTGTTGTCAAAAAACAGCCGAAAAAGAAGTTTTGAGAAATGTCAAGTATGTATTTAAACATCTCTTTAGAGTATGTGTGTGTTTTATTTCTGTCCAGACAGTTGAGTCCACTCACGTCACTCAGCCACTGAGCACACAATACAGAATTTGATCAAGATTTAGGAAAATTATATGTATGTATGGTTGCTTCGTGTTTGCTATCAACTGTGCTTAAGCTTCCTGCTAGGCCCCAGTGGTCCTCAGTCATTAGAGCTGGGCCTGTACAACAGGGAGCTGCTGGGGGCCATCTCTCCCGGCCCCAGGGTGGGACAGCCTTCCTGGACGCTATCAGCACAGGGTTGTGGTTGTTTTACACTACCTGGCAAGTCTCCCACTGTGCCATAGTGTTTAACTGAGATACCAACAGCCTGTCCTTGATGCGTGCGGCTCCTTCCCTAAGGTGACCTTTGGGAAGGTTAATGTTGGGGGTTTTAACTTAAAATGCTTAAGATAGTAATATAAATGAGGGTTAGATTAACTTTGAAGAGATGTAAAATTTTCTCTCTTTTTTTTTCCCCCAACTTTGAGCACTACTGCAGTAAAGGAATCACGTTGTTACAGCCTTTGTTCAATAATCTATGCATAGGGTTTGCCCATTCACAGTTCAATAGTTAAACTAAGTGGCAAGTATTCATAGAACATGCCATTCCAAGTGACCTGTGACTTTCTGCTCCCGAACTCCAATTTCTATCATAAATATTCACCCTTTTGTATAGCTCTGTCTGTCCTGCTCTTTTCCCATGCAATTTCCACACCTCCTAAACATGAGCTCTTAAAAACTTTCCTACCCTCCTCAAGGTCCGTATGTTATGGTAACTCAATTGACTGACATTGGTCATTTGCAATGATGTGAGCAGAAGGCCCCTCTTGTGGCTTATTGTAAAGGACCAATGTTCAACACACATTATGCTTTTCCCTTTTAGAAAATGCAACGTCTGCGTTTGTTTTGTTACATGTTGGGTTTTTGTGTTAAAATCACATATAACGTAACATAATGTATGTATAATGTGTATGCTTCTTAATCTGTGGAACCATAAATTTCCACAACCAGAAATTGATGGAAACAAATATGCATCAGGAAGAGCAAAACCAAGCCTCCTAGGTTGCATGTCATTAGACCCTAAGAACAGCTCTACTGGGCCAGACGCACAGCCAAGTACTCAGATCACTGATACCTGGATTGCTGATAACAACCAGTACCTGAATGCAGTTCAAGATGAACCTGGTATCATAACATACAGAGAGGCATTTGTATGTGCAGCGTGATTCTTGTGTGCATCAAAGCTTGCTGAGTGCAGCTTTTAGGGGCTAATCAGGAAAAATAGCAGTGACACCTTCACATGCTCCAACAAAAGAATAAAAAAAAGGCAGCAGTATTGCCATATACGGTATCATTTGTATAGGGTCTTTTCCCCAAATACTTAAAAACCTTTTCGATATGTCTTTTGGGTTTCATATGGCTTAAAATCAGATACAGAGAAACTATAAGCTCCAGTTTCTGTAACCACAGCCAAATCCCTAGTATGTTCTGTCTACAGGGACCATTCTTTCTGCTAAGAGAATAATACCTTTAGAACTGAATGGGGTTAAAGCAAGTGTGTGCTTCACTTCTAGAGATCCATGAGGGAAACACATGCATACAGGTTTTGCTACATTTTACTCAAGTTTCTGTGTTGTCCTCATTATATGAAGATTAGTTCTTCTTGAATTAGGAATGAAAATTAAGGTATAGTTTGACTGATCAGGCAGTTTAATTAATTCCAAAATTAATGGGATGCAGAAGCTAGTTCTACAGATAATTTACGCTAGCCCACCAGATGAGAGAGAAAAACACCCTATCTATTTTGTAAAACCTCTCCATTTTGTCTTATAGTGGCATCATGAGACCAGGACTGAATGCAATTTTGGGACCCACTGGCAGTGGTAAATCTTCGTAAGTGCCCTCTTTGCCCTACACAGAAATTACTCCAAGGAGAAAATGAACCTGCACATATTTAGCAGTTATGGACAATACTTTGAGGGACCGATTTTGTTTTCATTTAGGTCTGTGCAAATCTCACTGGTTTCTGAGAAATACCTGAATTCAAAAATGACAATTGGTTTACATGACAAAAATGTAATTCCATTTTAGTCCACACTTTCCTGCTACATGATCTTTACATATCATGCTAGTTTAAACTCATATTATTGAATGAATGGACACAAATGCACTATGAAAATGCATAGATCTCATTTCCTTAGGAAACCAGGACAAAAGAAACAGCCCTTGAAAGTTGCTGGGGTGTTTCTAAATAGCAAATGTTTAACATGGGATGCTTTTATGTAGCTGTTCGTTCCATGAACTGGGTTCATGATTCAGAGAGCTCACCTCCTGCATGCTCATCTGACAAAGTAAACAACTTTTCTCCTAGCCTGCTTGACATTTTGGCTGCAAGAAAGGATCCCCATGGTCTTACTGGAGACATTTTGGTCAATGGAGCTCCTCAGCCTGCCAACTTTAAATGTACCTCTGGATATGTAGTGCAGGTAAGCAATTTTTATCACTCTATGGATTTTATTGTCCCCTCCTGACTGCAGTTGTAAGAAGTTGCTGCAGTGCTGCAAATAGCTTGCCTTGAACAAGAACTGAAGCTGGTGCAGTAGCAACTCTCCACATGTCCACCCTCTCTGGGAAAGAGACTCTGCTTCGTATTTGAGTCACTTTCCTTAATGTTCTACAGTCAATGGGAGCAGACACACTGGATCCCTCCGTTTGGGGGAACAGCCGTAGGCTACCAATATGCATGAAGTATTTTCCAAGTATGGTGCTCCCTGGTAATATACAGCTTATACCTCCACTTGCCCCAGGCCAATGTTACTAAGTCCTGTTCTGAGAAAACCTTTGCCCTTCCAGGGTGGGCTGGGGAGAAAGATGTGAAGGACAAAAGAAGGAAAACCGCATCCCTCTTCATTTCTTTCCCCTCCCCACTACTTGTGCTCAGCAGCATGCTTGCAGTTTATCAAGACCTGAAGAGGTGCCTCTATGAAAACCGCTTATAAAAGTACGGTCAGCATTTAACAGAAAGGTAGTCTTTCAAAACACACATAACTCTCTGAACTTCCTCCATCTGACAGATTCCTTTTGCAAGAGACAAGCAGGTAATATCTAAAAAACCAACCGTCCTTCCTCCTTTGCTGAAACAAGCTCGGAAAACCTCCACCCTACCCGACATGGACCCAACCTCTCTTTTCCTTCCTTCCTGCTCTTACCTGTGGTGGGCTGAGGCTGCACTAACACAGGCACAGTGATAGTGACCCGAGCTGTAGCTGCTCCTTGGGTCCCTTTAGCCCTTCAGTATCTCACTCAACACCTCCAAAAAAAATGGATAAGGTAAGAATACATGAGGGATCGTTTTGAATACATTGCTATTTATGCATTTTGATGTCATGCATGATGGAGGATGTTCTGATATTGCGTTGCTTTATGAATAAAGGCACATATAATTACGTGCATGAAATCAACTCTCTGCTACGACACAGGCATCGAAGATGCACCTTACCGCATGTTCTGGCAATTGCTACTGTCCCTCTGCATGCAAGGACAACATAAAACACAGGTAGATGCAGTTCTCAGAGGAAAAAATAGAAATTGCTAAGCCAATAGCCAAGTATCTGTTTATTTTTTTTAATGAAGGATGATGTGGTGATGGGAACCCTGACTGTAAGAGAAAATTTGAAGTTCTCAGCAGCGCTCCGTTTGCCAAAGTCAGTGAAGGAAAAGGAAAAAAATGAACGCGTGAATCAGATCATCAAGGAACTGGGCTTGAGCAAAGTGGCAGACTCCAAGGTAAGGTATGTAAATATGGTGCTAAAATCATGAACAAATATTAAGTGATTTATTTAATTAACCAAATGTCTCAGCGTGGCAGATGAAATAAAGCAAAATTAAATAGACTATTTCAGTAGTACAATTAATAACATTTCTGTATGGCCATCTGTACAGACTCTGCACTGATACTGCCATATGCTATTACATTGTGAGGAAGAGGAAAGGTAGCCTGTGGCTGGAGAAAAAGAGAACACCTCAAGTAACACTATCGTTAAGAAATGGCCTATGTGTGAAGTAGCATCTACATCTGTACCTGAGACCAGGGTCAAAGTTTCTTACAATTCTTCCCAAATGCTGCTGTGTCGGTAGGATGCTGTTCACTCAAGTATTTGTTATGAGGCCAAATGAGACAAGTTTCTTGTTTTGTGGCAGGTTGGCACCCAGTTCACTCGCGGGGTGTCCGGAGGAGAGCGCAAAAGGACCAATATTGGGATGGAGATCATCACGGATCCTGCCATCTTGTTTTTGGATGAGCCAACGACGGGGCTTGATGCCAGCACCGCTAATGCTGTCCTACTGCTACTGAAAAGGTAATGGCCTTGGTAAACAGCTTCCCGTTTTCACCGCTTGACTCTGCTACAATTCAATTGTATTTGACTTAAACTGCAGTTAGAATGAACAAGCAGGGAAATCAGAGATGTAATTGTTTACCAGTGAGTCAAGGCTGCAAAGGGGGTATTAGTGCTATGAATTCTCTCACTCCAAAGTAGCTGCTCACAGCAGTTCACAAAGCACCTTGCACGAAGTGTCTGCGTGCCGGGACTGCAATTTGTCTGTGATAGCTGTCATGGACAGCTTCATTTATTTTCATGCCTGCCTGGGCCAGAAAGGTGATAAAAACGCCTGTTGCACAGTGTGGTAAGGTGATTGATTTTAATACAGATGGTACTTAGAACACAGTTAGCTGTTTCCCCATCACGAAATCTCAGGCCTGTCTTTGGGAAAACAAGCACAACACACTCTCTATTTGCAAATTTTACAGCATTTTGCATTTACTGCAAGCAAAGAGGACTCAAATGCCTCTCTCCAGAGCTTTCTGTTTGCATCAAAATCTTCCCAGGACCTTCCCCTCCAGGGATTTTTCTTTTTTCACACAGACACTATAAATACGAACTAAATATTATCTTTTTCTTTTTTTTCCCTTTCCTCTCCCCTCTCTGGCACAACAAATTAATCAAACTTAACCAAGGCTTAACTGAACTTGCAAATTTTCTTATCTAAATGCTGAATCACCTTGAAAAGCTAACATCTGTGTCATTCCTCACTTCACATTCAGGATGTCAAAACAAGGAAAAACAATAATTTTCTCCATCCACCAGCCTCGGTACTCCATATTCCGACTGTTTGACAACTTGACACTGCTGGCTGCGGGGACAGTGCTGTACCACGGGCCCGCTCAGAACGCCATCGACTACTTCCAGTCTACTGGTGAGCACAACTCACAGCAGGGCCAGCTGCAGCAACGTCTTTAGTTTGCACTAACTTGAATTAAATCCCAATAGTGCTTGATCAGAATTGGACATAGTGTGTATTAGCAAGCCCAGGATTTTAACAGACTAAGCATTTCTCTTGGTGTTTCACCTCTTGACCCATATGTGGGTTTGGATGATAGGGCTGCCCTCTAATCAACTGTTCCTGGGCACATCTTAATTAGACAAAGCCCAGGCTAGGGTTGAGAAGGGCACATTGCCAGCTGTCACCTTGCTTTCACTGATAGAACTGTCCGGCAGTGCCATTCAGCTTTTGGGTAAGAACCAACCTTTTGAAGCCTGCAGTGCTTATGGCGCAGGTGGCTGAATGAGCTGTGTTCATGACGGCCAGGCACAGCCTTCTGTCAGTCACACAACCACCACTTAGGGTTTGTAATGCTGTCGCTGCAGGCTACCAGTGTGAGCCGTACAACAACCCTGCTGACTTTTTCCTGGACGTCATTAATGGAGACTCCACTGCAGTGGCAATGAGCAAGATCAGTGAACCTGACACAGGTATGAAACCCAGAGCTGAGTGAAATTATCATAATATGTATTTTGCCAGAAGGTGTCCAGCACAACACAGAAAAATCACTTGCAAGTGTCAAACAAGCAATAAGCATGTTGTACAAGCGTACGGTTATTTGTGTGCATAAGACTATTATGTACTGCTGATCCATGTTGCTTTAAAGGGAAAAAAACCCCAAACCTCACACCATTCCTAAATCCTTTTTGTTTTTACGTGGAAAATAATTAGCATAACCTGAAATAAGTACTAAA
>VUYV01000168.1:1088175-1179187 GCA_008711295.1 Anarhynchus alexandrinus
CCAGAATCCCTGAGGTTAAAAGGCTTTGAGTATGTGTGTGTGTCTGTATGTTGATACTATGGAGATCCTTAATAATTGCTTTGTAAAAGCTTGACCTTGTGACAAGAATTAGACTCTCAAGGATCTCATAATACCCCAAGGTTAATGGTCCTGACTTGTTTCTCACAATCTTTTCTATCTCCCCACCCTATTAGGGATGGATTTTACAAGCATTCTTTGAGAGGTACACAGCTCATTAAGCCTTTTTTCATTAATCTGCTCCAAATTGGTCTTGATATGATCCCTGCTTTCCACTGCAATTGGCTTAGGAGCTGAATTATCCCTGACATTTGCTCCTTTCGGCAGGATCTTAGTGATAGGGTACCGTGGATCAAGGTGTTTATGGTATTCATGCATTGCTTGGGCTTAAAAATGACAGAACTGCCTGATACCATCAGTTTTGCTCAAATTTTTGTCATTTGCCTTTAGCGTTAAAAAAGTGTGATGTATACACCTCAGTCTTTCAAATTATATCCTTGAGGGAGCTGGTATCTTTGCTATTTAAATTGTGTTACAGACTGCAAATATCAGTACACCTCTAGCCCAATCGTAGTATCTTGCTCATGTTAAAAATAATCCCATGAATAAGATGTGTGATAGAGCCCAGCAATTACACACTGTGGAGCACGAAAATAAACTGTCATCCCCAACCCGGCAGTTGGGAAACTGTACTTCAGTTAAAGTAGCATTGAGGTGGCTTCAGAGAAACCACCACAGAAGCACTGCACTGAAATGTGGGGGTCAGCCCTAGCGCTGAAATTATGCTTGTCACTGACAGCAGATGGGGAGTCACCGACTGTCCCAAGGAAGATGAATGGTGGAGAGTATCAGTAGATGTATGAGAAAGGAGTGATGTTACAATACATCACCAATCAACTTCATCACAGCATCCAAGAATGGTTGAAACAGTGGTGGAGGAAAGGAGCTTGTCTGAGGTGCATGTGATCATCGAATCATAGAATTTTCTAGGTTGGAGGCGACTTTAAGATCATCGAGTCCAACCAATAACTCAACACTGCCAAAACCACTACTAAGCCATGTCCCTCAGCACCACATCTACCCGTCTTTTAAATGCCTCCAGGGATGGCGATTCCACCACTTCTCTGGGCAGTCTGTTCCAATGTTTGACAACCCTTTCTGAGAAGAAATGGGATTCCTCTGGGGAAAGGTGTTATTCCCTCTTTCTAACCTGCCCCACCAAGACCCTGCTATCGTTCTCCTCCCATTGCTGGCGCTAGCGCCCTCCCAACACTCCCAGAGCAGTTCCCTCAGGTCATAGATCTGGCCCGGCAGGAGGTCAGGGAAAAGCTGTGATACTGCTGCAGGAATGTGCCTCCTGCCAGTGCCACTACAGAAGAGTGAGCAGCAGCTGAAGCTCCTGTCCTGTCCCTCCTTTCAAGCTGTCCCAGTGTCTTGCCCATGTGAGGCAGCAGCGGCTGGCCCCCACTGAGGGCAGGTGGCTCTGGGGAGCTGCTGTGTCCCACAGACACCTCTCCAAGGACACAGAGGTGCAAGACTCAAAGTACTGCTGTGCTGCAGGTTGCTAACCCCACATTGACTACCTTCCCAGCTTGGATAGCTTTTCCCCTTTCTGAAAACTCTTCCTGCCAATACACACTCACCCGCTACACATTTAAAAAAAACCTACTAAAGTTTTGAAAGCAATGAGAATAATACTTTTCCTCTTCTCTTCTTTTTTACATTTAGCTGTGTGTTACGGCTTTCCTGGGATTGGTTGTAGGTGCTATTTTCTTTGGACTTAAAGAGGACTCCGCTGGACTGCAGAACAGGTTAGTCAGTTTAGGTAACGGATATCCAAAAATTTGATAAAGCTCCCTCGTTATTGCGATAGGATAACAAACAGCTTGGAGGCTGAGAAAGAACCCACAAGCACTTTATGGAATATATCTACCTCTTTAAAGCAAATGCTTCCTTTCACATCAGTAGGTAAGGCCAAGCCTATGTTAGTGACTTTGAAGTGAGGATGTTCTTCTGCCTCTAGGAAGGTCCCTGTAGAACCGAGAGGTCGATGCAGTTCTGCCCTTCCATGCTGTAACTTGGACAAGCAGTCCAAATGGAGTAACGCTGCTTCTGCAGGATGACATTTTTCAGTTCCAGTCAGGTTGCTGAAGATGCTGACAGCAGACATCATATTAAAAAGGCTTAATTCAACATGGCAGCGTTTTAACTTCTTTCCTGCAAAGATTTCTGGAAGATAAAAAGATTAAAGATTAAAATATATGGACTTGGCTACATAAACCTGGGTAACTAAAGCTTTGATCTTGCAACTGCTTCTATATAAACACTCGAGTTTACAGCAGTAAGTCAGAAGGTGCTTCTAAAGCTAGACTTTAAAATTATTCTGGTCTACGTATCATTTTGACAGCTGTATGTACATGACTTGACAAATGGGTTTGCAACTAAGAAAGCTCTGGGTTCTTAGTCTTGAAACACTTCATAGCATTTACTTCAAAACAGCCCAGTTTTAAATTAGATATGAAAGTGGGAAAGCAAAGCCTTAAATTTTAGTGGAAAAGGTGAAAACAACTTCTCACATTGCTCACTCAGTTCCTCACAGCTTGCATCAGACTCACAGACTGAGAATTCTTATTGTGTCAGGAAAGTACATTAAAAAAATAAATACGGAAAATCAGTTAATTTTCTATCCTTTGGCTGCACCAGACAGCATGCTATCCTTGCACACAAATGACAAAAACTGCCTGTACCACATCTACTTCAGGCTTATTACGGACTCAGACTTGTAGCCAAGCCTATCTGGTGGAATTCGGGATGGGGGTGACATCCAGCCAAGCTCCAGGCACTACAGTTGGATTTGCGTACGCTGTAGTGGAAACACTACATTTACATCACATTTTTAATAACAGCTTGCTGTTTTGCTATTTGTAGAGTGGGTGCAATGTTCTTTCTGACCACCAACCAGTGTTTCAGCAGCATCTCAGCTATTGAACTCTTCATTGTGGAAAAAAAGATATTTATGTAAGTAAAACATACTAAAAGGTTATCAGGGACTACTGTTAGAGAGTTTGTTTGTTTGCCATACTGTAGCTAACTGTCATTTAATTACACCTAGTGCATAGTTTTCAAATTCTTTCACTGTTAGTGCTCATTGCAAATGCACTCCTCTAGCCTGCTTTCAGTTGTCTGCAAATCCCCAAAACGGTACCTATGATTGCAAATGGCTCAGAGTTTAAAATTATTCACATACATAGGAAAAAAAAACCCTGAATACTCAATTTAGGTATTGATTAATAAGTTTGTAACTTGCTAGTGAGGACAGTAGATACTACATAACTGGATTCTTTAAAGCTATGCAGATTACACTGTACAGAAAAGGAAAATTATTTAAGCTTTACCCCCTCTCTCTGTTTTGTCAACACGACATGTACATTTACTAAAAATTATGTGGACAAGTATCCATATTAATTTGCATATGAAAATGCCAGTCTTACTATAGCGTGTGTCTCACTGGACATTTGCATTACAGCCTAACCATGAAAGAACTCTTTCTTTTACAGTTTGAGCTAGAATTCATTTGCCTCCAGGTGAAAATAATCTTACTGGGTTTTAGTGATTACATTTGTAATAAGCTGTAAATATGTCTGTGTTCCAGACATGAATATATCAGTGGGTACTACAGAACATCTGCATATTTCATCTCAAAGCTAATGGCTGATTTAATACCCATGAGGACTATACCAAGTATCATCTTCACCTGTATAATTTACTTCATGTTAGGCAAGTATGGTCTCTTACAGTCCCATTACAACCCTCAATAAATCAACAAGGCGCTTGCATTTTATGTATGTGCATGTATGTGTGTATATTTATATAGGCTAAAGCACTACGTTGGCATGGCGCCTGCTTTTAGCATACCATGCTGTTTACAGAAAAGACACACTTTCAATGATTTAAGCATTCATTTTCAGAATCTGTGACATGTTTCATCTCCACTGTCCCTAGAAGGAAGCATGCCATAACCATTACTACATAGGTTTGATTTATTCGTTTTCATTTATGGCCCTCTTAGCTTCCGGTGACTTTTACAAAATACTTTTTCCATCCTTGCAAGAACACCTATCAAAGAAAAAGTTTTGTTTTAAGAACTTAGTATTGTGTGAATTAATATCAGCTTGTTCTTTTTGGTGAAAGGCCTTCTGGTTAGTGAGCAGACTTGAAAATTGCTGGCACCAACTTTTACAACCCTAGAACACCTTCAAATGTCAACCTCAAAACATGTCCCAAGCCGACCATTTTCCTAGAGTAAGGTTTCAGATCACGACATCCTTTTGGGGTGTCCCAAAAGCTTGAAAGTGCAAGCAAAATTTAAAAATAATCACAGTTGGCTTTGGTCTGAGTTCTTTTTCCCTAAGGAATAGGAAACACGGCCGCATCAGCAAGAGGCTCTCAGGGTGTGAAACTGGAGTGAGATAGACCTTGCTATCAAATCCATAGCCACCCAAAGGCCACTAGGTCCATTTGGAGAGCTCTCTGCTGGAAACAAGTGAAATGCTGTACAACTGCTGCTCATGGAAGTGCACTAGAAATTTCTCCTTTGATAGACAACTTGAAGCCACAGCGAAGCCTTCACCTTGGACTGTGTGGAGCACAGTACTGTAACTTCTACCCATTCTGCTATGTCCAGTGTTACTTCAATTACAGGCATACTACTTATTTATCCTGTCCTCCATTGACAGGGCACACGCATATGGGCTGTCACAAGCCCCACTGCAGTCTTGGATCTCAGAGACGTAGCCTATGCTGTCAGACAAAATGTATGCTGTAGGCAGGATACACTATGTAAGTCAGGAGAATGTTCAGGTTATGGTGGAGCTTTTGGCAGGATCATACTGAAACCCTTCTTGTTCTGATCTTTAAGGTTTGAAACCAACAGTAGAAGCCTTCTTTACAATGATGTTTACCCTTATGATGGTGTCCTACACAGCCACTTCTATGGCACTAGCCATTGCAGCAGGACAGAGTGTGGTCGCTGTAGCAAACCTGCTCATGACTATCACATTTGTTTTTATGATTGTGAGTAGCATTATTCAGTTTTCTAGACTGAATCCTGAAATCCTAGCAATGCTGAAATCTAGAAATCCTACCAGCACAGAGTTCAGCTGAATTCTGCAAAAAAACTGTGGGGTCGAGCATGTTGATTATCCTGATTTCTCTGATTTGAATATTTTGATACTGTGGGGTCAAGTATTCTGATTTGTCCTTTACACTAACAAGAATCGGGGGACCAGAAGGGCTGGGTGTGAGGGGGAGGGAGAGTGGCTCCTCTGTGGCTCAGGCAGCCAGCGTACTGCCTGGAAAGCAGAAAAGAGTCCTAGGGCTACATTTCCTTCAATCTTCTTTAGCTTTGCCTATGATAAATTTGGCTGGCTGAGGACATGGCCCACAGCCTCCTGCTCTCTGAGACCACTACCATAGTTGCCCTCCCCAGCTGCACAGCCAACCACCGGGCGTTTTAGAACCAGACAACACAAAACCAGCAACAGTTAGAAGACAGGCACCATAAACAATGAGGCAGCGCTGAACCAACAGCCAAGAACCACACTGCCTCAGGCTCGGGGCACACAAGCCAAACTGAGTGCACACCTCCATCAGCTACACACACACACACACACACACGAGTAACAGCAGACACTTCACGTGAACCCATGTGGGACCCACAGATGGGAAGCATCTGGGTTTAGTGCACAGGTGAAAGCATTCCCCGTTATTCATTTTGGGAAGGACCACATGGGGTTATGGACCAAAGCTGGGTAGCAGACATGATTCCTTCCCTCTCCTGTGTTCTTCCACTGGAAGAATTTCTTCCTCTAGAAATGCATTCCCACTTGTTTTTAATCTGAAGAAGCAAAGTCAAGAGCTAGAGAAGAATACATGGTAACAGCATGTAATTTGTCATGTGGTTTTTTTGTTGTTGTTGTTGGGGCTTTTTTGTAATCCTTGCCTCTAGATTTTCTCTGGTTTGCTGGTCAATCTGAAAAGCCTGGCGTCCTGGCTCTCCTGGCTCAAATACTTTAGCATCCCTCGATACGGAATGACAGTAAGTGCTGTATTTTCCTGTGTACAGACCTGGAAAAGATTTGCTAGAAAGGAATGTCTTTACTCATGATAAAGAAAACTCCAAACTTTATGGGCTAATGAGCCCATAAGCTAATTAAATACAGCAAGCTCAGAACGTAGTGCAGTATCTTGAAACAACAAAGTCTTCTCATCACCCAGCACCCACTGCTGTTTAGAAGAGCTTGTTTCTGTAACGGGGAAACACCTCATGTGAGAGGGACACTAAACAACTACATCCATCCACTGGAATGCAGTTGGATGAAAACGATACAGAGTAAAGAAAAATGTTATTCCTAAAAAAACAATTATTCTCTTTTCCATCAATCAAACAAAAACATTTCTCCTATTTTTTGATAATTTAAGCCATGTTTCGCAGAGAAATTTGGGCTTTAGTATGCCTGTGCAGAAATAGTCTAGCCTGGGGGAAGTGTTAAAGCCCAGTGACATGTGTGGACTGTGTACATTCCTTTCTTAAAAGAAAA
Source organism: Anarhynchus alexandrinus (assembly GCA_008711295.1). Taxonomy (NCBI): domain Eukaryota; kingdom Metazoa; phylum Chordata; class Aves; order Charadriiformes; family Charadriidae; genus Anarhynchus; species Anarhynchus alexandrinus. Next base: position 1,094,793 of record VUYV01000168.1, read on the forward strand.
AGAACTATGCTACTTGGTTAAAAAATGGGGATTTGGCCAACATAATAAATAGTGATACCATCACAGTTTTAGAATAAATTTGAATTGTATTATGTCTCATCCTGTTAATGTATCGTTTCTTTACCAACTCATTTCTGTTGTCATTGTTTCTTTTATTTTAAAAGGCTTTACAAATCAATGAATTGACTGGTCTGAACTTCTGCAACAATGGTAACAACACAACTTTCAAATTTAACCAGCTGTAAGTATTTTAGTACATTAAAATGAATCCCGCTACCAGTAACTTACAAAGTCCTAATGCATTAGTCTGTTTGTGAGATACTCACTGATGACCAGCAGAATCTGTGAATTTTTATACAGAAAATGAAGTTTTGGCTGGGTTTTTGCATTTGGTCTGCAGAGAACATTCTGCTTATTGTCATATTTAGTATTTATAACACTAGATATATCTGGCATTATGTTTCTCACTTTTCTTTAAACTGCGTTCACTGAAACACAGACACACACTCTGCAATTATACAGCCTCACAAATTCCATTTCAGCTTCCCACAGGAAACTGATTGTAGCTACAAGACAAACAAATTTACAAATAGAAAATAAAACAGCAACATACAGCTGGCATTTGCCTGGCCTACTATAGACATGAAATCACACTACAACTTCTAGAGATCTTCCTAGATACTCCGAACTGACTAAGCTTATAAATGTGTGTGTATTTATCCGTAGGTGGTGTACTGGTGATGAATATCTGAAAAGTCAAGGCATTGATGCGAGTAGCTGGGGCCTGTGGCAGAATCACCTGGCTCTCGCCTGCATGACAGTAATCTTCCTTACCATTGCATACCTGAAATTGCACTTCATGAAGAAGTTCTCTTAAAGCCAGAATGAAAAATGCAATTCTCGCTGTTCAGTAGCTTGACAAACTGACTTGATTAGTTTCAGAATTTGATTCAGATCAGAATCAATTGACTTGATTATTTTTCGAGATCTTCCTTTGTACTTTTGTTTATGATTACACAAATGAATGCCATCCTTGTATATTTAATACTTAGTATTAATGTGCTTTGCTGAAACGTCTAGCATGCCTCAGTTCTCTTTGCCATAAAAATTATGCCACTATTCGTTTCTTCAAGAGACTATTCAGTCTTTCTGCACGTTCTAGCTATGAATTTGTTAAACAATGAAACTAATATTTAATGGCTTAACCTGAAAAAAAAAATAATGGTTCCATACTTTAATTAGCACCTACATTCACTAGCAAGTAATTCAGTCCAAAGTCATGCTTAACAGGACACCAATGCAATCTTGACACCTAATGTGGTCACAGTTTGCGTGAGAAAGCAACAAGAACATCCTCTTCATCTCAGTGAATGTCTCGCACCCTTTTCTATTTGGGAACCATTACTGCTCTAGAGTGTACTTGATTGATGCCATCAAGTTTTTCCTTACCAAGCTCAAGTGGTAGAAACACTAATTTTAAATAAAGGTGACTGTGTATTTACTTATTCTGCCAGTTTGCATAATCCTTGTACTGAAATTTGCATTTTCTCTGTGTAACTGCAAGACACCTTCACCATGCTGTTATTGCTGCTATCGTGAGCTCTTAGTCTTTTTTATGGCAACCAAATTGAAGTGTACAGCTAATCAGGATGGTATCACATTTGTAAGAGTCTGTAGGCTGCAGCAACTCTTTCCTGGCAGCCCAACTTTTCCCCTAGCCATACGCAGCAATGGTAGTTTGTCTCCTTCCCCTTGGTACAGATGCAGCAGTACTTCCAACAAGGACCTCTGCCCTTATCACTTCCCATTATTATTTTATGCAATAAGATTTGCTTTACTTTAAAGACCTGTTGCTTAATTCTGGCTGTGGTCTACGGACTCCTCACCAGTCATCCCTCCTCTTGAGTTTATTGAGGAGGTGCACGTGCACTACAGTAACATTATGTGGGAACACTTGCCTAGCTGTACTGGTGTACCTGCCACCTTCCATGAAAAACCCACATGCACAGCTTATCCTCTATCTTGTAGCTGACCCGGTTTTCTCCTTCTATGCAGCCAGTGCGTTGCAGTAAAACTACATCAGTGGCCCCGAGCTGAGGTTTTGCCATATGAGAGGAGGGAGAGCGGGTGGCCAGCGGCGAGCCCTGCAGAGCCGGCCGGGCAAACGCTCGACGTGCTCTCCAAACACAGGTACTGGGTGTAGTGGCTCCCTATCTGACATATTTTCAGTTGTCATCTTACATAAAATTAAACTATTTGAAAACAGAATGATTGTGATGCAAAGGATTTTACCGGCAGAATTATGCATAACATACATGCACAGAAGACATGAGGAAACAGATAGCTGTAGAACAGCATCGCAAACATAACTGCAAGTTGAGTTTCATCATCTTGACAAAGATATGTCCTTGCAGAGAGGTCCTTACTCTGAGTGAAGCTGTTAACTCATACTCTGCCAGGCTTTTGTTGTCACCACCAGTGACTACCTTTAGCCAAGACACAGCAGCAGCCCCACCACAGCAGCCAGTTGTTGGAACCCAGCACCGACGGCTTCCCCACAAATCTGTTTTCTGTAGTCACACACAGGTTTTCCGGACAAGCCACTGTTACTTTCCATAACATCTGCTACAGAATTGTGGAGTGGCATTTGATGTTATCAAAAAATAGTTGATACTTTAATAGATGTCAAGGAGGTTGTTGTGGTTTGGGCTGGACTGGCCACTGAAACGAACCACAGATGCTGTTCCCCACCTCTCTCTCCAAGAAGAGGACAGAGGGAGAGAAAGAGCCTTATGAGTTTAGAAAAAACTAAATTACTTTAATGAAAATATTAATAAATTAACAAAATAATAAAAAAGAAAATAATGAAATATATACAATATATACAAAACCATATCAAGCTCCCAGGATGATGATCATGTCACCAACAGGCACAGGGGAAGTCCCAGACTGGACTCAGTGACAGATGGAAACTGGATTCCAGATCTGGATTCCGGATCAGGATCAAAGGCAGATGAACAGACAGTCCTCCTTGGACACCGGCTATTGAAGAAAGAGAGCTGACCCTTTGGTCCCTCAGCTTTTATACTGAGCATGAGGCAGACGGGATGGAATACCCTGTTGGTCAGTTTTGGGTCACCTGTCCTGTCCGCTCCTCCCTGCAGATGGGACCCCTCTACGCTTTTCCGCTTCCGACCCTCCAATGGGGCAAATAACAAAGTTATCTGGCCTTGGGTGTTACAGCAATAAGTATAAGCAAAAGCCTCTCTGCACAGCATTCCTTGGCATAAATTACAAATAATCAGGTGTTATCACTCTGAGAACGAACAGTGTCTCCACAATATGCCATTAATTTCAGAGATTTCAGTTAGTTAGAAGAGGCTCAGCTAAAAAGTAAAATTACTCAACAGAAAATTGGTTCTGTTTTACCTGAAACCAGGACAGAGGTGTTTTCAAAAACATTATGCTTCCTACCCTTTTTCATTCAGCTTTGTCACAACTCTGCATAAGCATCCAGCAAATGAACTGAAAAGTAAACAATGAAATAGTGCAATGCATATAAAATTAGAGATTCACAGACACAAGAGCACGCACTAAGTTAAATTCTCAATTTCTAGTTTAGCTAGAAGGGGATCTTGGACAGAAAGGTATTGACATAGACCTGAATTTTAGGGAAAAACACATGTGTCTTTAAGAACACATGCACGAATAGAATAACATACACAAAAGCGATCCTCAACATTACAAAGAGTCCTGAAAAACTGAGGAAAGAACTTGCTTGATCATTAATATTTCTGTACTTAGTTATCTGAATGTACTCAGTTTTCAGAAAATAGGTTATGACCCTGTTAAGTTTTAAAATCCATCTACATGACTCTTGCATTACAATAGTTCACTGTTAATTTATACTTTGGTTTCTGAAAATAAAAAAATTATTCTTCTTCTTAGATTATCAGGAAACAGTCACCTTAAAACTATACTAACAGACAGATTCTCTACATTTACACTGGTATGACTGAACTGTAAGTCTGACCTCATGTATTTCTATGCATGTAACTAACAATTAGAACCAAATATGAATGAAAACATAGTTTTGTAGTACTCAGGCCTTTTATTAGTTCTTGACAGATTTCCATTTCTTTTCATTTATATCAAAATGGACAGACATTCGAATTAACAAAAAAAACCAAAATTAACAAATTAACAAACAGAATAATTTTGGTTTTGTTTTGCAGTGGGATTGTGAGACCCAGCCTTAATGCAATCTTGGGATGCGCTGGTGTGGCAAATATTCCTAAGTGTTCAAGCAAAAGATTCGCTCCACATCAGCTGCATTTACTATCTATGGACATGTCAGCCAGCAGCATATGACTATACAATCATGCTGTGGGTGAACAGATGTAATAACCCTAAGTATTCTACATTGCTCCTGTTCAAGCACAGAATTTGGGACATGTGTATTCCAACTTCGCGGCAATTCTTTGCTCAGATTAGGCACTTTGATGTTCAGTGACATGATTTGTAGAGCAGAAATATTATTTGTGGTATAAATTTAAGTTCAAGACTTTTGCAAGATGGTACAAAGTTAGAAGAGATTGGCAAAATGAAAAGCAGGCTTCTCAAAATGGCTGTTCCAGCTGTACTTAGTGACTGAATAAATTTTTAATTAGGAGAGAATTATACTTTATACTCAGCACAGAAGCCGGAAGTATCTATGTTAACTAGATAGGCAAGCCAATTTTTATTTTATTTTTACTTCTCCAGATCACTTTCAGAAGGATTTTTTTTTCTTCTTAGGCTCTTAGCTATGTTGGCCACAAGGGAGGATGCACATGGGCTCTCTGGAAACATTTTGACAGATGTACCTCTGGATATGCAGTAGGGGTAAATAACTGCCTTTGCTGTTTATGTCCCCTAAGGGACATATTTTGTATTAAAATGAACTGAGTCATTCCATGCAGACTTGCACTGAGACGTCAGGTATCAAGCTTACTGTGATAAAAACCTCTGTATGCTAGTTTCCGTATATCGGTATCAATATACGAGTAGATATTGAATATATTTCCAGTACTGATAGATGGATAATTTAGGTACATGGCATTGTTGTCCTATCTCCCATCCTGTAATTCCATAGAAAGGATTTGGTTTAGGCTTAAACACCACATCATTGAAGACACCTTCATTGGATTAGCTATACCTTGAAGTTGTTCCTTATTTGCTTTTTCTTCAAAGCGTCTTTACTGTTTGAGATTTGGGAGAAGAGTCATAGTATTACGTCGTTCTGTGAGGTGTGACCCAACCCAGCTTTCTCTCTGCTTTGTTTTTAGGATTTAGGCAATCTCTGTTTTTACCTGCTTCATTTACATCATTATATTTTTAAATAATATATACGATTTTTTTCATAAGGAGATCCCAAATATTTCTGGAAAGGAAAAGAAACTGAGACTAAGCACTATTTTCTACAAGTCTTTCCTGGGACAATATTTATAATGTTATTTTAGCAATCAACCTGCCAACGGGATCAAATTTTATTTAGTTACTTGCCAGGAGAAAAATCTATCCTCAAGAAGTGTCATGTGAGCACTACTCTTTTGCTCAGATTTTACATAGGCATGTAAAGTCAATGGCAAAATACTACATAAAAGCTATTTAAACACGGAAAATGCCATCAGGATTCACACTGACATGCTTCATACTAGTCAAATTTGCATGTATGCGTGTTATTAGTTATTCACAGCACAATTTCTCACAGAAGGGAGGGGGGAGGGATAAATGCAGAAGTTGAATGCCAGTTCTCTTTTTTCTTTTACGTTCAGGATGTCGAGGCAAGGGAGGACAATCATCTTTTCCATGCATCCACCTCACTATTCCATATTCAGCATGTTTGATAGCAGGTCAGGTGTACCATGGCCCTGCTCATAATGCTTTACTACTCCATATAGATCAGCCAGCTTTCAACAATTGAGGGTTCTGGCCACAGTGACAGGCGCTGACTAGAACAGACTTAAACCTTTCACCACGTTGATTGTGTTTGTAAAGAAAAAAAATAATATTAAGTTTTCATTACAGCGCATTTGGTATACAAGATAAACATTCCTTAAATGAGCTGTGGCTCGCCCTCACAGTAAGGTGTGAGATGTTACACCGCTGTGTAAAATGCCTGTCCCCAAGACAAGAGCTTCCCACGCAGCTGATGAGGAGTCGCTGCTTTCATTAAAATGTGACAGTACTCTAGATTTAAGTGACAACATACTTTCTGTTCATTTAGTTCAGATACTCCAGATCTATTATGAAATGATTTGCAGGAATCGATTTATCTAAATTATTTTGGTACTTGCTCACCGATTCCTGGGGTAGGAAAGGCCCACTGAATAGTGCTTCGCAGTCAGAATGCCCTGCTGCCATCTCCAAGGTTTAGTAGGACCCTAGTTAGAATTAACAGCCAAAGCACCTCACTGAGTTGCAGCTATTGGGAACAGATATATACAGGTATGTTATTCATTGTATTGATAGTTTAGTTTCTGAATCAAGGGCCTATTTTAACATTACTTTTTAGAATATACAGGGAGCGCATCATCTCCGTTCATATCTGAACTTGGTGACAACTGAACTGTTATCTTGCTAACTTTCCATCTTTTTAATGGAATGAACCATTGTGGTGCAGCTATTTATGAACTTTACATCCAATCCTGACCTGAAGACTTTAGCACCGGCACTACCAGAAATAGAAAAGGGCCTTTTTTGGTTTGTTATCAATAGTATCTGTGTTACTGCTCTTTTAAGACTTTTCATAGCATTAGTCTTAGAGTATTCTGTAGCCTTTTATTAAATCTTACCTTAGTCATTTTTGATGCCCGCTATTGTTTCAGTTTTCTGCAGGTTAGGAGTGTGAGCCATACAACAATCCGGATTTTTTTTTCCCCTCAGTATTACTACTGAAGACTCAACTGATGTGGCATTTGACACGTGACAGTCCTTCCAGTATGACAGGATGATTCCTTTATGAAAAAAGAACATATCATAGCTTGAGGATACGCAAAAATAATCTGTTATTTGCAAAATGATAATCTACTTCCAATAGAACTATAATAATCAACATTTTGTTAAAAATTTTTGAGGCTAGATTAGTTTTAATGCAAATTTAGAGGATACTTCTAAAAATCTGTATGAGATTTATACAGACAGGTGTAAACAAACTGTCACAGCAGGCAGGTATCATACATAAGAAACGAGACTCATTACAGAATTCTTTTTGAAGAATTCTCCTCTGCTTTATGTTTGCAAGTGTTTAAAAGCCTTCCAGCATGTCACCTTCTGCTATCTTTCTCATGAAAAAAGAAAAAATTTGCATTTGAGATTTGAAATTTTTGACACTTTGCATTGGTATTCTTTTCAAAACCCCAACATTTTTATTAAAAAAATTGAAAAAAATCTTCACCTTGCCATTCCAGTATTCCACTGAAATACTGCACAATATATTAAAACATGATGACTAATTCAAGAATTGGGTCAGTCATTATTAAAAGACTTAAACTGAAGCAGATACCCAAGCTTATATTTCACAGCTTGCATCCATGAGTACTTGTGGATACGATTAAGGCTTGACTGCTTGGCTCAGTGCTGCTAAGACCGTAATATAATACTGTATTCTCAACCTCCTAAAGAACTCAGGGGAACTTCTTCACATCCTGAACATATTAAGTCCTTCCTTAAGTTTTTGAAAGCTGAATGACAGTGTTCATCCTATCAGCTATGTCCAACGTCATTAGAGATGATACTCAAGAGAAATACGTGCTGTGTTAAATAAAACCACTTCGTTTCTTACCTGCACAGCTTTCTTGATAGTTGCAATAATCACACACTGCTGAGGCACAGAGAGAAGGGAATGTGGCTTAATGAATTCCTTATTCCTGCCTCATTTAAGCCTTCGTCTTAGGGAATTGGCCTAGTATGAATTTCTCCTTTGATTCCTTCCTTTGCGCTGAAGGCCACCAAGATGCGAATCAAGAAAGATAACAGAGCTTTCAGGAGTACAATCTTCCACTGTGACTGTTTTCTTGAGAATGGAATTAGTTAGGATTTGTGGTTTGATGCTGAAACAGGTACCTCTGAGAATGCACCATCATTCTTGGTGGTAAAATTCTAATCGTAAAATAGAAATCTGTTCAACTCTGTCAACTGTGTTTTGTATTTACAGATTTGATTGAACTTCAATTTCTATTCAGATTTTACCTTTCTGGAATATTTAGAGCTGGGATGCTACTTGTAAGTAAATGAAAAGATCTAAGCTTTTGGACAGGTCAAAACTTGTTCTAAATTTAACATTTTGACACATATGAATTCAGGATTCTTGCTGACCCAATCACTAATTATTGTATTGCGTTGATGGCAATACGTAGTGCTGCTGGGGAAAAGGAAAGCTTCAGAGTGCAAAAATTGTCAGAAAGTGTTCTGTACCTTTAGTTTACTTACACATTTTTCCTTTTTAATCAGAAGCAGTGAGGAGACTTAAAACTATAGAAATCTACAGCCCAGGTAGTTGTAGCTGCTCCGTAACATTTCAATATTTCAAGAGTTATAAATGTGATCACAGAGACTGTGTTCTGATCTGAAAATAATATAAATTTCAATATAAAACAGTGGCTTCTGAGAAAGGAAATAATCAACTTAAAGTAAACTACTCACATTTTGAACAGGCTTTGACACAGTATTGCGCAGATAGTATTTACCAAGAAACTCCTAAATTTTCTTGCTTTCTCCTACTCATTTTAGCAGTTGGCCATCTATAAGAATGTATTTACATGAAACTGTAAATTTACTTCCTGCACTGTCCAATGCTTAAGTGTATTTCACTCTGCAGAGAATTTAACATACTGCCTGTATGATTTCATTGCCATTGAAGCAGCCCATGTGACCAGAGCAAATCCCAGAAATGCTGCTCAGGAAGAATTCCCATTCACCTCAATGAAAGGACAGACTCTGCTACCCCTAAGTGCATCACTTTTTAGCTTAATTGGTCGCAGTAATATTGATGAGAATTCCCACACACTAATGCACTGACAGCAGCACAATCTAGCTGACAAACTGTTAGCTGAGCTCTGCAACTCCATAATGAGGTTTATATAATTCTGTACCTTAGTTGCATGAGTAGAAATTACAGTAGTAGTCATGTCATACTTCACTATCACACTATAGGCTTTAAATTAAGATTATATTTTTCTCTTTTTATCCAGCATTCTACTTTCCGTTATTAAATACCTGGATCAGAAGAAGACAGGACTAGTAAATTGCTTGCAGTTGATCACTCATGGCAGACTATTTTCTTGTACTTTGGAAAAATTCAAATTGGCAGTGGGTGCAAAGCCAACCTGTACCCATTCAAGATTAAAGTTAGAAGAGCAGGGTTACTATGGCAGAGAGATGAGAATTTTCCATTCTTTCTTCATTCCAACAGAGAGGCACACAAATCAAGCTGAGACAAAAGGCAGAAGTGAAATAATAAATAAAACCTTGGTTCTCCCTTTTTGATTGGGGACTGACTACACAATTAGATCGCTTGCACAAGCCAGGAGATACATCATCTGTATAGGCACTATAGCATGTACCTTTATGAACAAGGTAAGCAGGAAAAAAAAAAAAAAAAAGAGGGACAAGGGAAATAAGTCCAGAATCCCTGAGGTTAAAAGGCTTTGAGTATGTGTGTGTGTCTGTATGTTGATACTATGGAGATCCTTAATAATTGCTTTGTAAAAGCTTGACCTTGTGACAAGAATTAGACTCTCAAGGATCTCATAATACCCCAAGGTTAATGGTCCTGACTTGTTTCTCACAATCTTTTCTATCTCCCCACCCTCATTAGGGATGGATTTTACAAGCATTCTTTGAGAGATACACGGCTCATTAAGCCTTTTTTCATTAATCTGCTCCAAATTGGTCTTGATATGATCCCTGCTTTCCACTGCAATTGGCTTAGGAGCTGAATTATCCCTGACATTTGCTCCTTTCGGCAGGATCTTAGTGATAGGGTACCGTGGATCAAGGCGTTTATAGTGTTAAGACTTATGCATTGCTTGGGCTTAAAAATGACAGAACTGCCTGATACCATTGTTTCCCTGAGATTTTTGTCAGTTGAACTTAGTCTTAAATTGTGATGTACAGAATTTAATAATTCTGATTATATCATTAACTTGACTGAAAATGTGGTTTTGGGTATGAAAATTCTTGTTTCAGTTTGCTTACATTTAGACAGCAAGTGATTTAATGTGGACTCTAGGAAACTTTGAAAGACTTAATTATGTTTAGGTTTTATGTGAAATTATTCAATCTGAAGATTTTTTTCCTTTAAATCCTTCACATGAACTACTTTAAAATAATTAAAAATAAATCACAAGCTGAAGCTTGTTAATTTCTAAAGAGGTACTATAATTCGTTTGAATTGATTAGTTTGCAGGAAGCTTTATGTAACAATAATCTTATAAGCTACTGCTTGAAATTTTATTGTTTTCAGTACAGAATGTAAGGTTTTTATATTTTCAGTGCCAGTAACTGAAAGTAATTTCTTGTTCCTTGTAATGAATGCTCCATTTGCTGTAATTAATAGCGTAGCATTGCTAAATAGCAGGGCTTTTATGGTTTTACTAACCTTTGCTCCTCCTCAGCAAACCAGGGATCTAGTGGGAGTTGTTTTTCCCCCCAGATACCTGCATGTCACATGAGGTACTCATTTCTGACTTGCTTGGTATAAGTATTTTTTTCATTCATTGCCTAAATCACAGGTTTTCCATCTGTTTCATCAACAATTGTTACAATCTCCCAGCCATAAACTCTGTTACTAGCAAGCCCCTAAAATTATCGCTACATAACAGGCAAGAACAGGCAGATATTAAACTGGCTAGATACAGCTACTGCTTCCAAGCATGCTGCCCAGTGCTGCCTGGGAAGCAACTTCCTCCTCTTTTACGACAAGCAATTGACTGAAGTCCAGTTTTTAAAGTAATAAATAGTTACAGGAAAGACATCCAATTCCAATCAGGATTATTTTTTTTAATTGAAAACGGCATCTTTTCAAGCGAATTTGAAGTACTATTTGACAAATGTATTCGATTATCAAGAAAGATGGGTTGAATATACTAAGAGTCCTATTAGAGCTCTCACTTCTATCACAGGCCTTGTTGTCGTTAAAGAATAGGTCCAATTACAGCACCTACTAAATAGATTACAAGTGACAGATTTGATACACAGTTCTCAACATAATTATCATTTGATTCCGTAGGAACCTAGTCTTGCCACTCACACATCAGATGGTGCAAATGGCCTTAATAATCCTTAAGACCATTTACTGAAGAAATTTACTGTGAATCTACTTTTACAGTATCCCAAAAATGGAACTGTTAGTCAAGTGTTAGCATACATCATCCAATTAAAGTGTTCATGTTTTAGGAAGAATCTTTAAAACTTATACAGCTTCCGAGTGCCTTATTGTGGAAAAGCCTGAAAAAGCTCTGCGTTTATTTATTAAGAAGAGGAAAAAAGTAAAAGGTAACCTAAGTGCTGGCAGCAGCCTAAGGAGAAAACTTGTATTAACTGACAGCTTTTAATATGCAAAAGGCCACTGACAAAACTGAAATCATTGGTATCCAATTTGGAAATAAATTCAGTTTAAAAAAAATCTTAGAAAAAAAGAAAACCAACTACAATAACTGTACAAGTGACTAAAGATCTGGTGGATTTCCCATTTCCCTGAAATGTACACATCATGTTTGGATATGTTTCTGAAACAATTACATTTTATTTATAATGCATTAGCAAGCTTTGTTAAGGATTTACCATGTTGTAGCCTATGGTTAACGCTGTGTAGAAGTTCAGACTGAGTTATCACACTTTTACTTCTTAAAACTTAGGAAATACATGAAACTTCAAAATATTACCAATACAGAAAACAAAGTGCGTAACAAGGCTTACTGTGTACTCTTTTTTTTTTGTTTTGTTACATAGGAAGGAGGCTTACCGCTTTGAAAGCACTTTGTCCTAATTACAAATAAGGAAAGAGAGAAAAAAAGCCTCCACTGACTATGCAAATCATCTGTGTCTGTAAGACTCATTGAAGAGTGACTTACCTTAAGACTCCACTGTTATGCTACTAATTAACCTCCAAGGTTGAAAAAACTTGAATTTTTATTGTTTGTTGGTTTATATTTGTATTTATATTTGTCTGATATTGTGGTTATTATAGCTTTCAACAAGATATTCCCTTTAACAAAAGACACATTTCTTACTTTTTTAGCTACTTCTCTGTAGCTAGAAAATATTTAATAATCAATAATATCAATTGTTGGAGTGATTTTGCTGGAATAAAGAATTATTCCAGTGGAATTTGAAACAGGTTAGTAAGCCTGGCGGTAGAACGATTTGAATGGCTTTTGATGAAGCAAGCAGAAGGCTGGATGCTATAGAAAGCAAATTTCATTTTCAGAATTGCTGCCTTCTTTTCAAAACTGAAGTTAGCAAGTGAGTTATTTAATTGATTCTCTAAAATATTTACATGTAGTTGGACAACTACATGATATACGCTATTGACTTTTTAAATGACACATCTAAAAGGCCCATGAGTTACACTGACTCAGGAATTAGACCTGTTATTTTTCACAGTGTACATAGGCTTTATAAATTCTATTGGTTCAAGCAAAGATTTAACAAGTATCTAAGGGACTCAGTAGCTCTTGCTACAGACTTACGCGTTTTGCTGATGAAGTCGCTACTACTGGCTGGCTGCTTTGGGCTGCATAAGAAGTGTCATCTTCTTTCTTGACTGCTGGTAGATACAACAAAAACCTTGTAAGCCGTATATTCACTACCTGTGAGAAAGGCCATTTGTTTAATTTGGGGTTTCTGGGAAGCATGGACAGAATAGTACCTGTAGAGTAGCATCCTACTGAGAGGCAGAGAATGACAACCCATTCCGCAAGGAATTTGGAGTACGAGGAAGCATGCAAGCCACTGAAGCCAAATCTGAACACAAGGTACAGAACTAGTCAGCTGGCTCCTGCCCGGTTTCAGGATAGACACACACTTTTACCACAAGACAAAAAGATCTTTTTGTTATTTCCAGTACAGTTACCTCTTGTATTTCATTCTGCACAACTAATTTGTGACTTTTGTTATTTCTTTGGAATCAGTGCTTTATACTTTCTTCCTACCAGTGAGTGTATGCTTATCCAAAGAACAAATCAATAGATTCGCAATTCAGGAGGCTGCTCCAGCACAGAGGAAGGATTAAAAAAAAACATATCATAAAAGCCACAAAGAATTTATGTCAGGTAGACACTCAGCGTTGACATCCAATAAATTTAATTAATATATCCACTAAAGAATAAAGAAAGAACAGACTGAGGGAAGGCCTCAGGGGTCCGGCACTGGGGCAAGAAGTTCTCAGGATTGCAGCCATCAAGGGAGAGAGAGCACTTCTCAGCAAACTTCCTAATTTATATTGAATGCGACGTTCATGGTACGAAATAATCCTGTTGGCCAGCTTGGGTCAAGTGCCCGGGTCTCGCTCCTCCTCATCCCTGCACCTGGCAAGCTCAAAAACCACTGAGACCTTGAAACCCACATACCATAACTGGCTTCAAAGTCAATATTTTCACAAATTCAGACACTAGAGTCTTCTAAAAGTGCAGTTTTCCCAGGCATTAGAAGAGAAATTAGTCCTGTGTTGCTCAAACCAGGATACCCATACAGCTCATAGACCCACTTTCTATCAGTTCTTGTCCCCGTTTTTGACTACATTCCTGCTGCAGAAATTGAAACATCACTAATGCCCAACCTAACCTGTTAAAATAAAGAAATAAGCAAATTGTGCTTCTCCAATCTCATGTATTTCCTTCATATTTGGAGAGAAATAATCTTTGTCCCCTAGGGTTTTGAGTCAGGCCGCCTAAGCAGACCACTTCATTCTCAAGAAAGCTGCCTTGCCAATATTCCAGGCACCCTTCTTCAAAGAATGCAACACTGCAATTATTCCCTCACTCTCCGCTATTAGGAAATAGCCTCCTGTAAGGCATTGATTATATTTCCATTGACCTACTGGGCACAGAGTCAAGTGCTTCGGATACGATACCCTGCTCCGTGTGACTGCAGACAGGCACCTGGGGTAACGTGATGAAAATTGTTTCTGGACATGCACTGGCATCAGCCCAAGATGAGTCAAACCTCTTCAAACAATCCCTTTTACGGATCCGTAGTTACATATTTTCTGTTTGCAGATTTTCTCTGGGATGCTGATAAATATTACAAGTATTCAAATTTTTCTTTCCCGGATAAAAATTTCCTCGCTACAGGAGTTATAAACCTCGCTAATAGTGCTAGGTTTTATGCACATTTTACTCAAATAATCTTCCAAAAGAAACCATCATTTAATTTGGAAAAAAAAAAAAAAAGACAATGGTTTTCTAATATTAACTGGTAAATGCTATTTTCATAGACAACAACTTGCTGTCTCTTGAACACTCAGTAACGTGCAATCACTTTGTGTTTAGCTGTGTATTTTTACACAACAGGTATAGCACAGGACAAGAGAGTACAATCTGATAATGTAAATAGCAGCAATGCCAACAAACACTCCTGAAGTTGCTCCCCTGGATCTTCCATGTGACACACTTCTATTTTCTAGATAACCTGTGTCTGCGTGATTGCGGTTCTTACAGACGTAAATAACTTCTTTCAATCTAAGTATTTCCCTCCTTTTTTTAATGAGCTCCCCTTCTGTCAGATAGAGCTTACTTAAGCTCATCTCGCTGCTAAGGAAAAGCCTTCTGAGCATAACATAAATGCTTTTTCTCTCCCAGAGTCTCCCTCCTATTGCTTGCTGGGCATGAATTAACAGTCAGTTAGACAGTTAAAACCCTTGTCAAACCTGTTTCTTCACTTAATTGTTTTAAATCACTAAGCCAGGAAACCCAACTGGCCTTTACTACACAGCCCCAACAGCCTAAGAACATTGAAAGAAATGGAAATTTCTTACCAGGAGAAATGAACGACTGATGCAAGTATTCCTTCCCTGCTTTCTGGGGGTCGCAATGACAAAGCAATAGTTTTTCTGAAATGGAAGTTGGAGATTCTTGCAAGTGGACTTGCTGCCTGTTTAGAAAAAGGGGAAGAAGTGTCACAGATTTTAGGCAAACTGTGCTCAAGTTTCTGAAGCCACACCACAGAAAATCCACCTCAGTCCTTGATAAGTGTTACCCTGATGAAATGGGTCATATTGGGAAAGGAATTCCTGCTAAAGGAATCTCCTTCTCTTGACACTTACCTGGCTTAGCAGGACAAATTGGCCAAGCCAGGCTAGTATCTTTGTGGTAACAGCATTCAAGGCTCAGTAACATATAATAGTTTTAAAGCCACAACAGCTGCATGCATCTTCTGTGTGATAAATATGAAAACCTACTTCAGCTGAGAGCTTTTCAGACCTGGGGCTGTCTTCTGTGCCAGGAGACGGTAGGGAGAGAGCGAAGAGACTGAGTGCTGCCCACTGGAGAAGGAGACTGCCCAGAAGCCCCAGCTGTGGTGCTCGCTGGAGTCAGTTGTTCCTCCGGGTCTGCAGCGGTGGCTCCTGGCAGCTCACAGCTAAATGCTGAGGAGCCTCCAATGCTCGCCAGGTTTGCCTTCCTGCAGCTGAAGGTTTCTCATGACTGCATCTCTCAGCGTACAGCTATCTGTAACCGGGGAGTCGGGGAACTCAGTCCTGCGGTGTCCATCTGAGCTACAGGAAAAGCTGATAGCGGTACAAAAGCCTGCTTACCTCAGACGTTGGAATGAACTGGTAATTGCAAGTTTAGCCTGAAAGGAGTGGGTTCTTTTTTGTTTTGAGTGTTTCTTGGAGTTTTCATCATACCACTCTCCATGCAACAGTGAAAAGCAGCAGCCTGTGCAGGCACACCCAAACATTCCTGGCAGTCAAGGCACTGTTAGAAGAGTATTTCAAAAATACCTTAAATGTGACTTACCTGAAAACAAAGTTCAACTCTTCTCAGTGGAAGCATTTTTTTTCAAAAGTAGAAGTCTCAAAATCTAGACAGCAGTTAAACAGATTCTTGCTCTGTAACAGTTTAATATTGTTGATTTGTTTTATGTGAATTGTCTTTCAATAAGCATTTAGTCTGATTATCTGCTAACCTATTTTTACTCACTTCAAGGCTTTGCAAATGAATGAGTCTAAACTTTTGTCAAAACATCACCAGCAAAACTGTGGCTGATGCAAATTGTCACTATCAGTCCTTTGGCAATTTAAGTATCGTGTTTATTACTAATAACTTCTTGAGAGCCACACAAACCCCATACGCTCCCTGAGTCTCAAAAACCTTCTTGCTCTCTTCCTAGCATCCCGCTGCTGGTAGGCCTGCTCCAACATACCTGAACACCCGGCTGCAGGACAGCTGCTCTCACACCGAGTCCAAATTTAGGTCTGTTACCAAAGGCACAGGTTTGCTGTCTTCAGGCCTGCTCTTCACTTCCTGGGACACAGTTTCAGTCTCCCTGAGTATTTTTTAAGAGTAGAAGTAAAGCAGAAGAGCTGCCAGAAATCTCCAGCCCAAGGAAAACTTGCTTGTGATCCCACTGCTGTTTTAGCATTACTGACACTTAAGCACCAACATGTTTATAACAGTCCTTTGAACCAAGCTGGGACCAGCTGAACTTGTGCGTTAATGCATCAGGGTGAGGCAACACATATAAAAGAGAGACAAGTGTTTTGAATGGCAGTCTACCACCCGAACCATTAAGCTCTCCCTCTGCCTTTCTGTACCTATTTTGCATGAACGGTGCTTAAAACCTGGAAGGACCGTTATGGCACAGGAGGTACACAGACTTACCGCGAAATCAGAAATCTTCTAATGCCCTCCTACATTTCTGAAAACAAGGCAGAATCAGAGCTGTTTTGTTAAGATTCCACAAAGGGGGAAAAAGTTTGACAGCTTTTTTATTTTTGCACTGTAGAAGACTGGTTTGGTTTGCAAGCTATTTTTTTTTTTTTGAAATATCTTTTCCGGAAGACCCAGAGCATGAACTAAACTCTTACTGAAGGGGTATATAAACAGTAATGTTTTCTTCTATTTAACATGCTTTAGTAAATAATACTTCATCATTTTTCTGCTAGCAATTGAGAGCTGATTTTTCTTCCAGCCATCCACAGCGTCCTTCAGGTAAAAACAGGGCATAATTTGAGTTACTACTAAAAAACATTTTTAGCAAAACAGAAGACAACTGTGCTTCTGAATTAATTCTGTTTGTGTGCAGGAAGGGAAGAACGGTTTGCAAGCATCAAAATTTCAGCGATTCAGTTCAGAGAAGAGACTGACACAACTTCAGCGTCTCTGAAATATTAGGCTCTGTCTTCCCTTTTGAAAGCAGTGCTGCTTACATATCTTCCCACCACCAATAACCTGTGCTTCCTGGGGGCTTGTCGCTGCCCCAGGGACCCTGGCAGGACCAGAGATGCTGTATGGGCAGGGGCCAGGGACACAAACAGCATAAACCTTCTGCTGAAGGCTGCTTGTGGAACAGAGTTGGGAGAAGGACTCCTCCACCTTCAATTGCCATCCTCTTCACTCGCACTTCATGATCTATGTAAGCAGGGAACCTGCAAAGCCCCATTGGTGACTAAATATACAAGTAACAATTGCTTGCAGACTTTTTATCATAACGTTAACTTTCTTCCCTTTTTCTCAGTTTTTTTTTTTCTTGTTTAAATGTACTGGAGAAGAGTATTTGCATACACAAGGTATCCAAGTGATGCCCATGGGATACGGAAGAATTATGTGGCTCTTATTCCAAACCTGCATCCCAAACTGAACTTCCTGAGGAAATTTTCAGAAGTCAGCAACGCTAGAGCATATGTGCGGTATTAAATAAAAAAAGGTTCCCAGTTCCCACACACTATGACTATTACAGCACACTGGCTAAAGGCTTAATATACTTAATAAACTCAGTATGTATGTATTTCATGAAAGACTAAGATGGATTTACATTAAGCATTCAATTTTCATTAATATGCTATACTTTTGACCTGGTGAGATAGCTGCCCAGCCAGAACTATGGGGCTTATATGCAAGCCTGGGACTTCCAAGAACCATTCAACCCTCCAAATGCTGTAAGATTCCCTGAATGGTTGGACTAGATAATCTCCAGAGGTCCCTTCCAACCCTGACCATTCTGTGATTCTGTGAAACAAAGGGAAAAAATAAAGGTGAATAGAGAGAGTAGCAAAGTTAACTTACGCAGCAACTGTGAAGTAATAACGGGACACAGTGTTACTAGCAGTCAGAGCTGCTACCTGAAATAGCAGAAAATAGACTTATGCATTTGCATAAACACAAATGTGAAATAAAGTGTTAAAAAAAGTACTGTTTGGGCAATGAAGCAGTAGGATCAGCCCAGTCCTCTCTGTTCATTTACACCCTGGACTCCCTTTTTACATTATTAGGTAACCTGAGAATAAGGTATGAGAGAGAAGTAACACACGAATAAAATGTAGGATTCTTAATGTTCCGTTATAAAAAAACCGAGTGTATGGCATGATGTTTGCTTTATAGATTATATAAAATGTTTATTAGGAAGTAAAGTGCTCAGTTTTACAGATCAATAAATTCTTGATCATTGTAGAAGACTTGCATAATTAACAGCTTCCTAATAAGACCAAACACTGTACAGTATTATGCAAAAACTATACCTTTGTAATAAGTGACAAATGATATTATAATCTAAAGTTGAAAAATGAAATAATAAAATGTTTGTAACATTTGTCAAGTGGCCATGCACTTACTGCAAGGCCCATTGTCAACACACACAGGTACCCCATGAAAACTTATTGCACTTCAAGATGAAGTTTGTTATTAAGTAACGACACGTTACAGAAATATATCTCAACAAATACAGCTATGAATGCAAACATTTTCATAATAATCATATACTACAAATAAAAGATGAACTGCATGATTGAATTTACATTTTGGAAGATACCTTTTTACAGGAAATTTAAAACCCAAAGTGATAGGTTTAGTTTTGCTTTCGTTCCTCCCTCAGGAAAGCCCTGCCTCACCAACAGATGACCACTAGATCACCTCTGCACACTCCCCAGTCCCTGCTGCTATAAACCTCAGCGTGCCACATGCTTTACAGGCCACAGGCACAAACCTTAACACAAGGTATTCTTAGTAAGGTTCCAGCTGATGGCTGGATAAGTCAAGTTGGGTCATTTGGCAAGAGTCATTGACTTTAAGTACATGATTATTTAAATACTGCCTTAGCATTTAGGTAGCCCTTGACCCTAGAAACCCAACATCAATTACATGTTACACACATCTAGTTAGTTAGCATGCCTCAAATTTTAAGCGGTAAATCATGTCACATACCAACACACTATGCATTTTGGATATGAATATAAAGACAAGGCTATGTATATTTAAACTGCTTCATATTGTATTTTCTATTTTACTTGCACACCAGCTGGCTGTGTGTACAGCTCATATTTTTTTGGCCTGTTTGTTTAAAGTCAGAAATGCCAGTTCAATGCAGAAAAGCCTTCCTCAGGAAGGTTTCTAAGGTCCAAAAACTTTCAATCAAGGCTTTTAAAAATCATATTTTCCCATAGAAAACAGAAAACTCACAGCCTTTTATTTAAGTGTTTTAGCCACAGCACATTATTTCGTCTGAAGCTTGCTGCCCTCATGAAAGTATTCCCCATAACACACGTATGGAACCAAAATTCTGTCCAGGTAGACTTTGTCACACCTGGTTTCCATTGTTTCCTGCATTTTCGTTTCCAAGGCTGACAGTCTCACTGTTGGTAACTTGAACGTGACACATGGCTTACATAGGTCTGAAAATGCCTTATGAAGAGAATATTTGCTTTTGCCCACCAGCAAAAATTGTCCTTAGCAGTCTGATCAGGATGATCACCTCATGCTGGGAAACAGTGGAATAGTGTATTTGCTGGCTTAATACTGCCCTGAAATATTTAGAATCACCTACAAAGTTAATCCTACACATGGACATTATTCCCCCCATTTCCTCCTCCCCCATCGATACCATCTGACTGGGAGGAAGATGGCCGAGAGTTCCTTGAACGAGGCTGGCCATTCAGTCCAAGGGGTGTTCCCAACCGATGGCTCATTTGGGATGCCGTATCATCCGATTCCCATCGCTCCAACTCCTCTCGCACAAGTCGCTCCATTTGTTCCCTGTGGATTTCATTGTCACGACCCAGTCTTTCATCCTAAACAGATTCAAAGACACAAGCTGGAAGCGCAGCTTCCCAACAGCAGTCTAAGCAAAACCCTAAACAAACATGGGAAATTGTTATGCCACACAAGTATTTCCACAGGCTAGTGGAGAAACACAGCTACTGCAGTAAATTCCAGTGAAGTAATGCCCAGTTTGTCACCTTCACTTATGAAAGAACAATTTGTACTACAGTTTCTAATATTTAAATCCATGTCCAGAAATGTAAAATATATTGAGGAGAGCACACCCACAAGGAAGCCCCATCTCAAGAATCAAGCAGAATTATTGGCTGTAACAACAGTAACAGCCAGGAACACCATATCTGTGACAGGGCAGCTGCAAGTCTGACCAAGACAGTTCATCTCACCCACCCCTTAACAGCCCTGTTCTGGCTGTTCTTGCTCCATCAGGAAGCAGACAGATTTTAGCATCCACAGAAATAACATGTTTGTCCCGCTGGCCACTTCCAAAGGGCCCTCAAGAAAGAGAAGGTGGGAGGGGAGGTAATAGAAGCTAGACAACCCTGGTGACAGAAGTGACCCACTTCACCCACCACATACAATCCCACAAGCAATATGGGAGAAGAGCAGGTTGCATGGGCCTGCTGGGCTGGATGCCCCAGATTCTAACAGACTAGTCCATATAAAGCTTTATATTAATCCCAATGGACACCAAGGGATCAACAAGATGCTTCAACTACCGAACACCACTGTTGTCCAGTTCAGGGGTTTAAATGGTGCTCTGTTGCCTCAGCATGACACAGGCCTGCTATAAGACAGGTTGTCATATCTGAAACTTGAATCATGTCCCTAACATTTCATGTTTTAAATTTCATGTTTTCCTAACACAAAACTGAAATCACTTGGCCACTGCCAAAGCACCCACCACTTCACCACCACTTCTTCAACCTTCCCAAGCCAAGCAGTAGGAAGAAGTGCCAACAATAAGCAAGCCATGCAGATTGTCACCAGACAAGAGAGGGTGGGTTTCTTACCTCTGTCACTCCATCTAACAGTCTTCCCAACACATCTCTTCTTTTTAGTTTGGCTCTCTCCATTGCTTCGAGCTTCACAATAACCGCATCAATCTTGGAGACAATACTGCCGATAGAATGCTCCATGCGATCGACCCGCCTCATGAGTCTGAGGGCAACAAGCATGAGCTTCAGTGACTCTGACATTTCTGAGTGAGTATCATTCTAGCATGTCAACACACAAAGCAGACAAGGATGAGACAGCATTTTAATTCAAGCACACATCTGACTTTCCACAAATGACTCCTTACTGTCCAGGAAGGAACAAGGTGCACAAGACCAAGAAGAAGTAAAGCAGATGGGAAACAAAGTACATAATCCACTCTCTTTTCCCTGCTTTTAGGGCATCCTCATCAAAATTTGTTGGTTTTAGTTACTCTAATTCTTCATTCAGCTACTGTTCTTATAGTTAATTAATATGAAGATCTACAATTTTAGGCAAAATACACTCTCACAAGTAACTTAATCATACTAAAAACAACAGCTGAAGCTCTCACTGAACCTAAACCAACCTCAATATTTTACTACTGAAAAAACCCAGAAAAGTCTTCTCGTATTATTGTAGCATGACTATTTTCTCTGTCTTTTCAATGATTGGGTTTTAAGGATAGGGATTTTTTGTTGGTTTTTGTTTATTTGGTTTTGATTTATTTTTTGTTTTCTGATTCCCATGAGCCTCTCTAAAGTACTTCCAGTTCAGATATTACTTGAAAGCTACTGAAGCACCTTAACAACATAACATTTACTTTTATGAATAATTTGATTAATATTCAGTTATAGGAGAGACTGCTATATAACTGAAAGAAGAAAACCCACAAGGAAAAAAAAAAAGACACCACCATGCAGATTCATCCCCCTCAGAAGGATAAACTTACACTTGGAACTCTTCATAGGAAACCCCACTAGAGCTGCTGCCCCTCCTCCTGGAGCTGTGTCCACTGTCTTCATCCTCATCCTCCTCGGAGTCGTCCAAGCTCCGAGGGAAGCTGCGGCTGCTCAGAGGACGTGGCAGAGAGCTCCTATCCAGGTCCAGATCCTCCTTTGTGAAAACACAAGCCACAGATAGAGAAGATTTAAAGAATTTCACCTGTACACGAGGGATTGGGGTGTCAAGGTCTAAGATCTCTTGCCCTCCATCAGCTCCCCTTTGCCTTTTTACAGTTCTGCTCAGACAGCCAGGGATGAGAGCAAATGTGAAGGGAAACAAGCTTGTGGGGCAGCAAACCAGCACGGGGAGAAGACTGGCAGATGGTGCTGGTGGCATACCACTCCTAACACTGAGCTCACCCTCTCTTTCTCCAGGTCATCTCTCATCTGCTGATGTTCATGCTCTGTCAATTCCTGGTCCCCATCCTGGTCATATTTGGTAAATATTGCTTCAATCTCTGCATCTGTGTGCCCCTTCCTGAAAAGGCAGTAAAAACAGTTCCCTTACTTTCCATTTTTCAGATGCTGAACAAACTTCAGGTATTAGAAAAACACTTCACTCTGAACAGACTTTAATCCCCAAGCCAAAGACATGACTGAACACAGTGCTGCTTATAAATTCACAACACTGGTAACAAAAAGCTCAGCCCTCACCTTTCATTAGTTAATAGCACAAATCTCCCCTAGCCTGCACCCTGCTCCTTCACAACCACCCCTTATGCACCTCCTTGATTTGTTCCCTTTCCTTGGGCCCCTGCCTGTTCACAAACTCCTGCAGTGGCTCTGACAGACACATTGCTGTTTCCTCAAAGGCCTTAGATCTCTGCTTCCTCAGACACTTCCTCCCCTACAACATAGCAACTCAAGGAGGCTGGGCCCCAGAGCGCCAAATCCTTGCTCTGATGTGGGATGCCGGCCCACTGCAGCAACAACAGCCATAATGCAGACTCCAGGCCAGAGGTCAGCAGACCTCCTTAGTTAAGACTTCTCTTCCACCTCAAACTGACCATTCTTTTCCGGCTTTTGCCTCTTCATCCACAGTCCCATGCTACAAGCTTGAACTTTCCTTTGTGCAATGCCCACAGACCTATATGCAAAGACTGTTTATCTGTACACATCTGTTTCCATGAACAGCCCACCAGACAGAGGAAGAGGACATGCTTTGTTACCCAGTAACCAAAAGAAAAGCACTCTACTGTGTTATCTTTATTCATATTAGCGTACTCTTGCTACATCACAAAAGTGAGAGGAACTTGCATCAAAGACTTAACATCACTTGTCTCTGGGGATACTATTCAAGGTAAGAAGTAACTGCTTCCTTACCCTTTCAGATCTTGCCGGAGTTCATCAAAATTTAGTTTTCCCCCACCTTGTCTCAGACTTTCTGAAATGTCATCAACAGTAGTTTTCTTCAATTTAAGTTTGATCATGGCTTTGTTGTAGCCCTAAAGGAAAAAGTAGAATTCATTACTTGTCAGGAAACGTTAACACTTGATTTCCAATAACTTTTTTGATTACAAAAATCAGCTAGTGTACACTATCATTCAGTGTGTTTCAAAAACCCTGCAAGAATCTGTCTTTTCCTCCAGTTTACGCATTTTTTATTTCAGTGTTTAAATGGGCAACACACAAATATCTTTGCAGCTAGAGGCAAGGCTTTCATCACTCAAATTGCACTGCAGGTCAGTAGGAATGGAGTATTTTGTCCCAGTAAGACACCTTTGGCAGTTACTGACAGCTAAGTTACAGTTTTAAATAATGCTGACAAAACAGGTACAAGTTTCTGGCTCCTAACGCGTTATCCAAGACTTGCCTCATCTTATTGCCCGAAATGAGGTAATTCTGAATTCTGTGACCAAACCAAATCACAGTTTAGCTTCATCGGTTCAAAATTTCTGTACATACCTAGACAGACAAATCCTATGTCATATTCAGCAGGCTGATCATTCAATGCAAAGTCTCAGATTACTAAAATACTTTTTCATTTAATCAATTTACACTCAGCTCAGATCCATTTATTTTAATTAAGAGATGTATATTTTCATGAGCTGCTATAAGCTTTCCTTTGTATGGTTTATACAGCATTTTATGTTCAGATGTGAGGAATGAGGTGTCAAACAAATAAAACGTTTTTTTTTTACCTTTCTGATAAGGTCAGACAGTTCCATTTCTGCCTTCTGTTGTGCCATATCTGATTTGACTTCGGAGTACGTGTCATTGATAATGGCCAAAAACATGTTCTGTTCATGAGAGAAATGAAAAAGCCCACTTGAAAATTTCAACAAGTCTGAGCCCTACTAGTCTTATGACCTTCATGTGCAGACCCATACATGATTTTTTTAAAAAAGGGACAGAAGAAAATGGTGGGCTGTTTAATAAGCACTAACATCAAGAGCTTGAGATACTGAAATACGATGCACTGCCGTATAGCAACTTTTAATCAAGACTACTGGTTACTAACACGACTGGAGAACTACTTTCCAGAGACGGTTCATGCCTACACACAGCAGTGGCAATAAACCATGTCTGTTTAACGTTTTATGTTTAAGTTTGGCCTTCTACCTGTAAGGCCAAACTTACACAGATAACAACTGTGATTTAATCTAGGCAACAGAGCTGGCAACAAAAATGCCTGAGGAATGAAGTTAAGTATTCATCCTATAAAAATCAGCACAAGCACGAAGTTTTTATACAGTTACAGCTCTGCTTGCATTTCAGACTAAAGATAAAACCAAAAAAGCTTAAAATCAGACACTTGGCATGTAGGCCACCAACTCTGAAAAGAGTTCAGTCACTTGTTCAGACAAAAGAGAAGAAATTGGTCTCACTAACCCTGTGCCAAGCATATAATTTACTTGAGCCATGCTGTCATTGCTGAAAGGGTCCTGCTGAAGATGGAGTAAACATGACTGAATTGCAAGCTGGACATTCAAGTTCAAAAAGAATTACTCAATTTACTGACACGTTCAATGTGTCACTCATGCAGAAAGGCAGTGTTAACCTCTATTTCCTCATGGACTTAAAAAAAAAAACAAAACCAACGCTTTAGGAGAACAATCTTCCAATAATGTACCTTTATGCATTCTTGCCCAACATCAGAGAAATAAGAGGTAACGACTACTGTCTATTTTGCTTTGAGTTGGTGCTTTCTGCTCATCTTCGCTAACTTAGTTTCCAGGTCTCAGACTGATCTCAAGGAACTTACAGCAACATTTCATTCCAGCCAAATGACAGGATATGCAGATATTAATAAACACACAAATCATAGCAAGTATTCTGGATAACCTGCTCTGCCCTCACACTCCAGTGCTTTTCTGCTACCCCTTAGAAAAAAATATTTCTTTCCCTTGCTGGACACCAGCCTGTGCTCATCTAGATTTTGTGAGATGCTACAAAACAAATATGAAACCCGCATCATGTGCTACTTTGGCCAGAGTGACCCATATGTTATTTTCCAATTGACCATTGGTCCATCTCACTGAATGCCTCAAATTCTCCACTTTCTTACTGGTGAATAGCTAAGATGAAGTCTTCTCCCACAAATAATATCTGAATGCCATTTCTCCTCATCTCAAAGAATAATAAAAAGCCTCATTAAGTACAAGGGTCATTAAATAACTCTAAAAGTTATGATGATACAGGACTGCTGTACTGTTTTAAGGTTAGTAAAATCCTGCTTTAATGCTTGCCACCTTTATCAAATCACTAAAACACACATGGTTTGGGGAATAATCTGAGGATTTCTTGCTCACATAACAGCTTCTGTCTGGTGATATCATCAGAAACAAAATTACTATAATGTTAGTACCAAACTAACTGAAAACTACATCCAGGCAGAAAATATTGGGGTGCAAAAAAATGAATTTACTTTTTCTCCTACTTTTCTAAAAGAGAGGTCTCCTCCTTACACTTTGTTATATAAATTATTAGTAAGACTGTAAGATGAATTCAATAGTAGTATTAACAGAGAGTATACAAAAGATAAGTACTCCCTCACAATATACTCACTGTTTGAATTTATTTTTCAGATAATCGTGTCTACGTACTGCCTCTCAGATAAGCTGAGCTTTTTATAATACTATTTGTCAAAAAGCGTACAGGTAATCTGCACTGGGAAGGTGAGAAAGACAGGGTCCAACTCTGCCCTGAAGAAGGAAGACGACAGAAAAGAGGCCTTTGCAGGCAAACTTGCAAAAGCTGCTGCACTGCTGATGAATTAGGCTCTTCTTGCAGACAAGCTCTGCGTTGCATGCATCAACTAGGCTGTTATAAACACAGCCAGCCATGCATTAGAGCACTTTATAAACCAGGAGCCTGTATGGAACAGTACAGCTACTTTTCACCAAAAAGATAAGGGGCTTGCTGTGTATGCCAACCAGGCACTATTCAGATTTTAGAAATAAATTTTTTTTATAATAATAAAACAATATAAATGAAAAAAACCCACAACGTGGAGCACTATATGGGAATGACAACAAACATACAAAGCAAACCTATTTTAAACAGAGAAAAAATGAGAGAGTGTAGTGCCAGCCATATAACAGTCAGGCTCTTACATGGACTTACACACTCACCATTATCAAAAAAAGCCCCAAGTAATAGTAGAAATCAAAGAACAAGAGATGCAAAACCAGCCACCTACCCACCCCACATAAACAAAGGCGTACATACCAAAAGAATGAAGAACATAAAGAACACAAATGTAGTGAAATAAATTGGTCCCAAAATTCGATTAGCTTCTTCAACCTCTGTGAAGTTGAAGTCTCCCAAAATGATGCGGAACTGAGTAAATCTTAAAAAACAAAACACATCCAGGAGTTGAAAAAGACCACTTTTGGAGCTGTGCAAGAATTCTCAATCTATTATACCGTAACAGTCTAACTAATGGGCTACAGAGTGCTCTGTGCTACCATAATACTTTATCAAGCACTGCAATAGTCAATTCCTCAAGCCCATCTCCAAGGATAACCAAACCTGCAGTCAGATGCCACACACACAGAACAAAACTAGGGTGGTTACTTCTGGCTTACGGTCAGAACTGATAATGGGGGCAACAGGAAGCAGAGCAAACCAGTGATTACCATTGTGAAGTTTTAAGACCCACTCCCATCCCTCCTGCCTCTCGCATACATACTACCCCAGCCCCTCTCCCTCTAAAACTGTCTGTGAAGTGCCAAGGCTGCAAGAGGCTTGGCACTGCACAGCACCATCAGCATATTTCAAGTTCCTCCACTTCTCTACAAGAAACTTTTTGCAGCACTGCCCCACTGTGAGCGGCCAGGGGGAAATCGATAATTGAACAACTTCACAATTACCTCAGTTAGAATCAGGTTATGTTGCACCAAATCAATACAAGAAAAACTGATTAATAACCCTACATTAAGGCCTATCTCTCTCCTGCATTCCACCAGATACTTACAAATTTACTAGTTGGCTAAAATACACACTGTTTGTCAGTCAACCAACTACACATACTATCAGGAACACAGCATTATTATGCATACAATATATCAGTAAGCATTACAAACATAAGTAAGCACATAATCATTCAGCTGCTGAAGAAAAAGTTACTGCTTTGTCTAGGAATGTGACAAATTGTTATAAAACCCATGTCACTTCCACCAACCAAAACCTGCCATTTTTACCTCACTGATTTAACTATAGTATATTTTTAATCTCACAGCAAAGACGACTTTTGAACTACAAATGGTATAAAAAAAATGCATATGCTACTGAGCTACATCAACAGTGATATGTCTGCAGCTTATCTGTTTAGATGGATGTCACAGGACTTGTTTGGTCTCCGATGGAGCAACCAAATCCATTTACCAGTGTACTGAGAAATTCTCTGCATTTTTTATTCTTGTACTTACATGCAATCCTGGAAAGTGCTGAAGTCATCGATTTGAGTGCCAAAGACCAGATAGGCCAACTGAGCATATGCTAAGAAAATAATAAAAAACATAATAGCAAAGCCAATGACATCTTTGACGCAGCGAGACATGGTAGTGGATAACTGACTCATTGTTCTGTTGAAGTTAACAAATTTGAAAAGCTGTTAAAAGAATAAAAAACAACTGTAAAGATAAGGAAAACAAAAATGCCTTAACACAATCGCTCTCCAAACTTTTACAAATGACATGCCTTACTGAATTTGACTGCAGACAAAGTAAGTTAATTTACACTTAGAAATACATCATTTCCAAAAACACTGAGGCTTGAAAAGTCAAGAAAATTCTGTGAGAATGACAAGTTCTTGTTTGGATGTGGGGTTGTAGGTTTGTTTGTTTTTTCACTCCTCTATTTGGCACTCTGGCTTCAGAGCAGTGTTACATAAATGCTTCCAAAAGCCTATTTATTTATCTTTCTCTTCAATGAAGATATTAGCTACGAAGTTGTAAAATGCAAGAAAAGATCTCACAGCTGATTTTGCTCTCAGCAGGTAGTTGGACTAGAGAGAGGTCCCATCCAACCTGCATTATTCTGTTACTCTGCAGTTTACCATTATTTCTTATAATGAACTACTTTATTTCTTAAACCATGATGCACAAAGTAGATGCAACCTTGTCTTATAAACCAGTAAGAGATTAGCTAACTTGCTTGATACACCTAAGTATCAGTTTGGAGTATCAGAGGCGGAATTCACTTATCATTGATCTTACATTTTTCCCCTATTAGACAGTTTATTAACTAAAATGTTCCTCTGCAACTTTATACATACAGAGGACAGGAAAATGAGTATGGACATGAAAAGAACTATCAGTAGAAAGGAGGCAGTAAAAGAAAGAAGTTAAGTTTAACTAAAGTAATATATCTTGTTTTCAAATGAATTGGACTAGCTTCACCAACCCTTCTAACAATTCAGAAGTTTCGAATAGATAAAACGGGCATAGTTAAACCAGGCTAGGAAAAAGCAGTACCCAGTAAGAATTACTGACTTATCAATTCAGGAATAATAAAAACATTTCTTTATGTGTCTGCTGTGACAAAGCACTAGCACTGCCTCCATCTTCCAGACTTAAACAAGGGCTGACTAAACCTTTGGCAAGTTACAACCTTGCTTTTAATCTGCAAGAAGTTACCCCTGTGCTCTTACTTTCTTGCATGACCAGTTTTAGGAGAAACATAAATAAACCTCAAAACTCAGAATACTGCTTACATTCTAGTGTTAGAACAAGGATGTGTGTCTTGGAGTTACCTTAATCCAGACAAAAAACACAGTGACTGCGGCAATGTTGTTGAACTGCATTTGCCAATACGCCAAAGGTTCAAAATTGGGGAACGAGTTCTGATCTTCCAGCAGCTTCTTCAGGAGCATATCAACAGTTGATGTCCTATAGATGCTAATTCCTATAGCTACTACAGAGAGCTGAGTACAAAAGAAAGATACAAGTTTACAAAAGGTGATTAGGAATAAAAAAAAAATAATATCACTGATACAAGCTTCTCGTAATCTTTCAGGGTCAACCCCGCTGGTCACTGATCCCATTAGTGGTTAGGACCAGGCAGTTGCAGGGGAGTTGCAGGGGAGGGGGCCAGGTTTCACCACCAAAACATCTAGAGTAATATAACAACCTGGTGGCTGCTGTTTGAGATAGGATCCAAACTAGAATTTCTGGACATCTAAGGAAATGCATTTCACAACAAAAGCATTCTAGTCCTAGACTACAGATAAATAGCCTGGGAGTAAGAAGACTTAGAAATCTCTTCCTTGCCACAGTTGAAGAACAAGACGACAGTGAAGCCAAGCGGGCTCAGAAAAATTAAGCTGTCAGAAAAGGAAATATAAGGAAAGAAAGATAACAACTTAAAAACACAAAGGTGAAAAAGATTAAAGATAAGGAGAGCAAAAAGACAGCAGTAGCCAAAAAGGTACTAGAGTTTCTCTGCAATACAGACTGACGAGTATTGCCCAGAACAAGCAACAGCAGAGAAGCTGTAGTTTTACCATACAGGTAAGGTTCTTGCTTTGATCTCTGCAAATGTGCTTTTTATTAGTGTAATTGAATACTTCATTGTGTATACAGAGTCATAAAGTACAAACCCCTAAATTTCAACAATGTCCCTCAAACAAGGTATAAACATAGAATTTTGATCCATTGTGTGAACTGAATTTTACACGAAAACATTTCACTGACTGTAACAGCAAAGCACCTTATTCCCGCCCTTGCCATTAAGTATAACAAACACCACACAGTTCATGTAAAAATCCTCCTAAATGGTTCTTCATTTCCAAAGCACTGTGACACAAGTATGATTTCTCTAGATCACAAACACTAACTTCAAGACTCAAACCTTTGATTAGTCCAAGCCTGAAGATATAAAACGAGTGTGGGACTGGAACTGTTTCAGCACTGCTGGCTTTGTATACTTTTGGTAAGCACAGCTTGTTATAAGTCCAGAGAGAATTATATTATGTAGCTTTAATTTCAAAGCTCAGATTTTCTGCTACACCAAGATTACTGATGTACAACACTGTCCACTTAACAAAGAAAGCAGCCCTGAGAGCTGCTAGCACTCTACAGTTTTGAGACACTTCTTCAAACTTGGCATTAGCTGGTGAGTATTTTAATACCACATTAAGTCTCTGTGGTTCTTTGCAGACATATTCAAATCCCAGTCCCACTCCTCCAAATGCAAATCACTGCCTTAAAGCAGATGATTTTCTTACTTGAAAGCCGCTGCAATAGTCTGTATCAGATACGTACAAGAGAAATGAAGGCGAGTTTGTTACCTCACATAATGGCCATGCCGTTATAGACAAAAAACTGTGAAAAAGCATACTGGACAAATACTCTAACTTTTCACCAGGACGTGAAGGCTGAAACCACCAAAGAGAGAGCTAGAGAGTTTGCAAAACACACCAACATTACAACACAGACTAAAATTGTCTTATTCAGACCGAATAGCCCAATAGTCTGTAAGTCTTCTATGATGATGTAACTGGTTGGCTGGATGAGGGGAGAGCCGTGGATGTCATCTACCTTGACTTTAGCAAGGCTTTTGACACTGTCTCCCATAACATCCTCATTAGGAAGCTGAGGAAGTGTGGGTTAGNACTCTGAAAAT
Source organism: Anarhynchus alexandrinus (assembly GCA_008711295.1). Classification (NCBI taxonomy): domain Eukaryota; kingdom Metazoa; phylum Chordata; class Aves; order Charadriiformes; family Charadriidae; genus Anarhynchus; species Anarhynchus alexandrinus. The sequence goes on from VUYV01000168.1 coordinate 1,126,096, forward strand.
TCTGTGATTCTGTGATTCTGATTCTGTGATTCTGTGATTCTGTATCCTTCCTAATGATGGCCCTATCCCTTAAAACCACACTAGGAATACTGAGTCATTAACATCTCCCACAAAGTGCATTTCAGAAAGCAATTTTAGCCTTGTTATAAAGATTACTTACCACAATGATAAGGATATCAAGGCAATTCCAGAGACTTCTGAAGTAATGCAGTCTATGAATGTGAATTTCTAAGATCTCTTCCACCATATAATAAAGAACAAAAAGACAAAATGCCATTTCACAGGCTGCCAGGAAAAAATCAAAAGTGGAGATGTAGTGAATCAGCCTCACTGGCTGAAACTGCCAAGATGTAACAAGGCCTCCAGTTGCTGGAAACTCCACTAACAACCTGCATTTAAAAAAAGGCAAAGAAAAAAAAATTCATTTACACAGCGATGATGAAAAGCACTACTAAAAGATACGTGGGTTTATTTACATAATTATTTAAATAATGGAAACAGGCAAAAGCCCACATATGATTCAGAGAAGACACTACACAGAACAGAAAGCGTAAACCTGGCCGCTCTGAATTTTGACTAAAACCCAAAGCACTTCAGGAACAGTGAGAAAACAGAAAGACCTGTCTTCATCTGCATATTTCATGCTGTCTAAACTGAAGACTGATGTTGTATATGCACGTATTTACTTTAATAAGCCAACTCTCTAGAGAAGTCACCTGCAAGCTGCACCTGCAAACTGTATTGTGGCATTAGGAAAGTCAGAACTGCCTCCAGATGGTGAACGCAGCTGCCATGTAGAGTCTCACTTCTTTGACAGGGAAGCATGCCACTTCAGCTGTCCATCTCCTTTATATAAAACATACACTTACCCATGTCCTCAAAACAAAGCAATCACAAGAAAACGCCAAGTCTACAACCTACACTGTGCAATTTGAACACTGTCATGGTTCTGTTCATACCTGACCACACAGAATAGGTTGATGTTTGCATTGTATACGGAGAAATCAATGAAAGCTGCTCTGGTCCCTCTGTCCAGCCACAGGTTCTTCTTAAGGCTAGCAATCTGCACAGCTGTTACTTCTCTGGTCCTTGAGAGGTCTTGGTAATAACCAGCCCCACTGTATGTGGCAATCAAGCCCCAGTGGCTGCTCCCATTCAAATCCTTCTCATTGGTGTACGTCCAACTAGTTCAGAAGTGAAACACAGCATGTTAGTCTTTCCACTTTCAACTAACAATTAACAAAACAGACACCAACAAAACCTGACCAAAAAAAACCACTATCAGTTACTTAAAGCTGCTTTAATTTAAGAGGTACTTGTAGAAAGTTTTAATGTACCCTGGAGAAAGAGCTTACGAAGTTCCTTTGACTAACACAACAAAATCAAGATAGAAAGACAGGTCACAAGTATATTAATTGTGAAAAGAGAACACATCAATCCACACACAGAATTTCTATCCTCAGGGAAAGAAACAAAATTGGCAATTACATAGTTATGCTCCATCTCCAAAACCTTTTACAGTTCAACTCACGCATCGTCCTCCAAGAGAGGCAGTGCTTATTCCCATTTTTAGCCAGGGAAGACAACTTGGTGAAACCCACTGAAGTAATACAATCTGGAATTACAGAACAGCACTCATGAGTTGCAGTTCTGCACTCAGACTACTGTGTGTCTCCCAAGCATAACAGCTACCAAAGGCACAATGACAGCACCTAAACTCCAGTTGAGTAAGTGCACAGTCCTCTCCAAGTTCGGTAGGGTTTCTCCATGAGTACAACTGGCAGCTGCTCTGGGTTTACCTGGCTTTACAGACAGAACACACAGCAAATGCAGAGTTGCCTTTGCCAAGTGACTTATTGTATAATTCAGCATAACCCAGGTCAGGACTAGGGGGGCAAAGTGTCTACAGGAATACTACATACGCTGTTCCATTCCGAAGTCCAAAAGGAGAAGTATCTTCATTAGCTACAGAATAGACATCATAGCAGTCTTTGATTTCATCCTTTAAATCCTCAGGTATAGAGCATGAACCATTTCTCACTTTCAGCTGCCGAATGCGAGGCACCCCTAGGAGCAGGTTCTCATAATAAATGAAGCTTTTGTTTTCTGCCATGGTTTTGTTGTTGTACCACATCTCCCAGTAAAGACCATCCAGCAAAGGGCCTTCTGTGAACTGAGAAGGAAGACAGAATTTTAGCTTGCATGTTGCCAGCGCTGGTTTTATAGGTCTTCATTCCATGGATGTGTTAGAATTGCAGCTGATAATTTTTCTGACACAAGGCCTTACTGTTACCTATCCTCCAAATACATTCCACAACCTTGCCCTACCCTGCCCCACTAGCATAGCCTGGGTTCTAAACTTGCACATATTAAAGGCCTACTTTGTTCCACAGCTTTGACATTGTCCACACAGATCTTCATGCACAACCCCTACAGCATTAGAAAAAAAAGATCCTGCAGGTTAAATTTACAGGCCGTGACAGGACAAGCAAATCACTGCAACAGAGAGACAAAAAATTGTTTTTAGATTACCTTCCAGAAGTCATCCATTGTGGACAAAGTTTTGAAATCAGTTTTCTCCATTTTTGATACAGGTGTTTCCAGGAACAGCTGCGACATAACCCTTGTGTAATAGTACATACTGGAACTCACTGTCCCGTAAGTCACTGCAAAAGATTTGGCAAATAGTGAGAGGTAAAGGGGTTGGGGAAAGAGAAGAAAAAAAGAAAAAAAAAAAAAAAACAAAAGAAAAAAAGAGAAAGAGTATTTTACGTGTTTTGGTTTGAATACACCAGGCTGTATTTGTATAGATTTTGCACTGAAAAGTTTAAGCTTCAGAACAAAACAAAATCCACACCAAGCAGCATTTGTCTGTCAACTGTGATTAAAATACAAAAAGAAGTGAATAGACTGATCAATCAGTTTAAAATACTCAGTTCTCTTTCCAACACCTCATTCTATTATTAGTGCTTCTACAAAAGCTAACTTCAAGAAAAACAAAGGCACAATTCAGCAGGCTGAAGAGAGGCAGCTGGTGCCTTTTCAGGTGACTTGTGCTATCCAAGGTATCCATAGAAGGCTGGCACGAATGGCACAAGACCTCAGGAGAACTATGCCCTACTTGAGCAGATAATGACGGTCAACCAGAATATCGCAGGGCACTGTGAATGACATTAGCCACCTACGGTTAGACAACAAAACTCCACCCAAGACATGCAGTGCTTCTAAGAGAATCTCCCCACAGAAAATACATGACTTTGTGTTACTTCTTTTCCTCACACAGGGCCAAGCATTTGGCTGAGGACCACAGAGCATAAATTATAAAATTATGTACAAAGCCAAGATGGCTTGGGAGAACAGTCTCTGGCACTGATGCTGTTACTGCCTATAAATACTTAAAACCATTTTATAGCTAAAACTCAGAGAAGCCTGAAAAACCAAGTCTACACTGAACAATCTCCATCAGTTCTGACAATTTTATAAAAATATTTTATCACAGGGAAGAAAATGTAGTTTTCTTTAGCAACTGGAGAACTACTTTTAACAGACTTCCGCTACGGCACATGGAATGTATCACAGGACTATGCAATAGCTGGATTCTCTCTAAATCTGTACTCTCAAAAATACAAGAGTACAAGAAACGCCCATAGCATTTAGCCTGCTCCTAGGAAAGCACTCTCCTAGGGCATGCCAAGCCACAGACCAGTCTGTCCCATAGTTATTGCTTACACATTGAAATTAAAAACAATAGTACTTAAAAAAAATTACTATTGAGTTAGCAATATCTGTAGATATTTAACACACTATACTTTTCATTTATTCTATTAACAATTTTTTTTTCCTATAGAAAAACATATTGTTAACAGCCTGCAGTCAAACTTTTCCTGCTGAAACCAATTTCATTTTATTTTAATTTCACGTCCCTCACTGGTCACATCTCCTGGTGGTACAGCATACCAGCCACAAGCAGTCTTACACTACTTTGTCCATAAACCTGCAGTAAGCATTCTTGAAGGACTCGGGAAGGAAAAAAATATGATATTTAGTATATAACCATGCTTGCAGTACAACACAAAATCAGTTGTGTCAATGTTATAAAGTTTGAGGTTTGGGTTTTTTGTTTTGGTTTTTTTTTTCCCCAGTAATTCTACTCCAGACAAGCACGACAGACTTGCTCTCACAGAGCCAATCTACCAATGTAGCTTTGCATTTTCTTTTCCACTCAAAGATTCTCTCTCACAAATAATAAAAACATCACCTTGTTCTGTTACAACTGATCATAAAGGGCAACTTAAGTGTTGCCGACATTTCAGGCATTTAGAACAGAACTGCCCACACTATAAATTGGAGACTTGAAACATATCAGCTTTCCAAAGACTAACTTAATGCGTAGTTTCTGTTGTTATTCTCCCTAGTAACCAAATAAAACATCTATTTCACAACTCCATAGTAAGTTGTATTTTGCATTGTTTTGCTAATTTTTATGCAAATATATGAACATGCCTTGTTTTGACTATTAACTTTAAAAACCCTAGAAATAGAACTGTATAAGGGCTTCAAGTTCCCAAGGCCAGGAAAGACAACTGCTCTCAGAACTGATACGTTATACTGGTCACTACTGTTCATGCTGTTGTGTGAGGCCTGTGATAAATATCCTGTACTATCTGTGCTCCACCATTAAGGTCCTTCACCCTGAGAAAAGAACCGCAAATTCAGTTCAGGCTGCATTCTTAAACTCCGTTTGGGTCCAGGAATATTGTTGTGTATGAGGCTGGAGATCCATCAAGCTCCTCACTTATGTTCTAAGTCTGTATTTAGCAGAATCTGCTAATATCGTCTTCAGTGTTGATTCTAGAGCACCTACCTTAAAGCAGTCACCTACCTAAAAGCCAAATAAAATAAAATAAAATAATAATTTTAAAAAAGTAGGTTGACTGTTACTCTCTTCTGTGTTTTATAGTGTTATGATACTTCATATATCATACACAATAAACCAAAGGACCCACTTAAATCATGGAAGTCTCCAGCTGTGATCGATATACACTTGAGTATATACAAGCTGCAACTGTGTTTAAAACATCCAGAATCACGCAAACGCAGATTATCAGGTATTTAAGCTAAGCAGCTAGCATTATCTCTGCCTTTCCAACCACTATCAAGAACTTTTATTCTTAGAATGATCTGTACATAAGCTTGGTGATAAATTTGAAATTCAGTGATTTAATCTAATTTTTTGTCCTAGATGACTAACTCCTACTCTTCATATTTAACAGTTCTGTTCAGTGATTTCAAAATGCATAGGAGAAACATTACACTGCAATGTGGTACTACATTAAAAAAATGCTCCCTAAAAACAAAGAATCAATATATTATCACCCTGCTTAAGTGTTCAACACTCGTTAAGGCACAGAAAGTTGCAGTATTTTCAATCTCAAGCAACAATCCATGTGCAGAAACAAGAGAAAGATTTAATTCCAAATATTTGTCTACACGCCTGCCCATTAATATTTCTCCCACATCACTGAAACAACCTTCATTCTGGAATCACAGATAGCCAGCAGATACTATAGAACTATGCATTAAAGATGCACAGTACTTACGGACACACAAGACCACAAGGAAAATCATGTACGTAACCAATTCACGTAAAACACTTTTCAGATATCGCTCTCTGCTGGTGTTGCTTTCTTCCATGAGTCTTGTCCCCCACAGACCTTAAAAGGAAAACATATATAACAATGTACACACGTTTGATACTAGATACACAAATGACATAATAGGTTAAAAAGCCACTTAACTTATGTTGTGTCTGCTACAGGTTCTTCTATGGATTTTAAACTGATCTAAGTGCAGGCAAGAACAACTTATTCTTCACAGAATCGTCAGGGTTGGAAGGGACCTCTGGAGATCATCTAGTCCAATCCCCCCTGCCAGAGCAGGTTCATCTACAGCAGGTTGCATAGGATGGCATCCAGGTGGGTTTTGAATGTCTCCAGAGTGGGAGACTCCACCACCTCTCTGGGCAGCCTGTTCCAGTGCTCTGCCACCCTCAAAGTAAAGAAGTTCCTCCTCATGTTTAGATGGAACTTCCTATGTTCAAGTTTGTGCCCATTATCTCTTGTCCTATCACTGGGCACCACTGAAAAAAGACTGTTCCCATCCCCCTGACACCCTCCCTTTAAGTATTTATAAGCATTGATAAGATCCCCCCCTCAGTCTTCTCTTCTCCAGACTAAAAAGACCCAAGTCCCTCACCCTTTCCTCATAAGAGAGATGTTCCATTCCCCTCATCATCTTTGTAGCCCTTTGCTGGACCCTCTCCAGCATTTCCCTGTCCTTCTTGAACCGGGGAGCCCAGAACTAGACACAATGGACTCACCAGGGCAGAGCAGAGGGGGAGGATAACCTCCCTCGACCTGCTGGCCACACTCTTCTTGATGCACCCCAGGATGCCATTGGCCTTCTTGGCCACCAGGGCACATTGCTGGCTCATGGTCATCCTGTTGTCCACCACTCTTCCATAGACTGAACGGGGCCCGAGTAAGTATTAGCTATTCATAAGATACCATAATAATTTAGTAACAGCTCAGCAGAACTCTAACAGAATCTGCTGAAGATTTGCCAGACGTGCTGTCACTTAAAACCACATGGTATGAAAACAGATACAATGATACAAAGACAAGCAGAGATGGCCATCCTTCAAGAAATGAAGTGCAGTGTTTTGAGTTTTTTAAAATATTAAAAGCATTGTTAGATGAGTGAAAATGCACATTCAGTATCGAACCTTTATTAGTAGTCTTAACTAACTTTCTACCTGAAAGGAGGATATGTCAGTCAAACATATTTTTAAAGAAATCAAATCATAACTTTTCTCTCCTAAATAGGCAAGGCATGTCCAACAGAGACACAGCAGGGATCTTGGTGAGTATTTCTACATGATTTCTTTCCCTGCACAACAGAGTTACCATTGCAACATTAGCAGCAGCCTAAATGAGCAACCGCCGCCTAGCTGTCAAACTGGGAAGTGCATTAGGTGAACTACTGCCGCCTGTTACTAGCTTCGTATTATACTTGACATTCTCAAGAAGACAGCATAAGAGAAGTTATTGAACTTTGGTGATCCCTTCCAAAAGGGTAACAGAAAAACAAAAGGATCTTTTAAATGGGCTCTCTAAAAGAAACAACTACCTGAGAACAGAAAGCAGTTAGTAATGACCATACTTATTTCCTGTGCCTAACACAACAGAAAAAAGCTGGGAACAGCTGCTGATGCTCAGACCAGAACTGCTACCTTCAAGGAACTTCTCTTCATTTAAGCCTAAACCAAGCTAGGCGATTTGACCTGAGTTTATGGTGGGAGAGAAAGCATATAAAAAAAATTCACTCTTAGAGAAGCGCACCAAATTTCCACCCTTTTCCTTTTCAGGTATTTTAAACGGCCAACCTTTTAAAACATCCTTTAAGTTCTTGGTAGATGTAAATTAAGTAACCTCAAAATCCCTAGGAAAAAAGATATCTTTGATGCATCAAACACACCACAGTAATTTGAAGTCAAATGGAACAGCAACAAGGGATAGCCAAAACACATTATAAAGCTGACAACAAAATGTGAGTTCAGTTGCTTTGCAACGACTGCTGTCAGACTAAGACATACAAAGGGCTAACTTGCCTGCTGCAGAACCTCATTTGCTAACAAAGAGATGGGAATAAGGAAGCTTTTCCCTCTACCTGTAAATAGGAGCTGTATTCAGGAGGAAAAAAAAAAACCAACAAGAAAAAAACAAAAACAAAAAACCCACCCAAAACAAAAAAAAAACGGGTTAGATGTTTTTAGAAGCCTTTCAGCTACCACATTTTAAAGTTGTGACCTAACCACAAAGTCAACCAGGAAACTTCTCTTGCATAGGCACAGCATACACTAATAGTCTCAGCATTAATCTCTGTTCACACACCTTAATTAGTAACTTACAACCTTCACTAGTGTCAGCCCCCAAAATAAGAGAGCTTTTTCAAAGCTGTTCTTTAAGGCAAAGTCTGAAAATTTACAGATAGACTGCAACTTTACTACACAGAATGCCAAATCCTCACCATTAGGTCATTCTTGAAGACAGAAGCACAAAACCAAGAACATTTACAGACTCACTAATAATAAAGAACTCAACAAATTCAGCCTCTAACACAGCACTATGTTGCACTAGCAACCCTCATAATAAGGCAGGAAAACATTACGAAGAGAGGAAGAAAAGGCTGAAAAAGCCAGTGAGCTAAGCTGGCGAGAGAGACGAGTCCCAGCTCTCAGCACATTACTCACCAATAAGAAATGTGGTGAGCAGCTAGCTTGCAAGCTCGAATCCTGTCATATTAGACTTGTTAGGAGTCAGTCAGCAAGGAACAGAAAGTTAGGTGTGAAGAAAACAAAAACAAACAAACAAAAAAACCCACCAAACTCAGCACTAGAGATCATATAATGATCTTTGTGTTAAAAGAACTCTGGATTTGCCCATCAGCTAGCTTGAAACTTTCATTAGTTGCTACTTTTTTAGAAGATATGTACATTACTCCCCTTTTTGTCTTACTAGGATATTGGTTTAGATTCATCAAGATTAGTGGTGGTAAGCAGTGCTGGATTTGACAGCTACTGCAAGCACCAAAAACATTTCGTTTCCAGCTTTGATTAATCATTTTCCATTCATTCCTTATATAAATTTTTATTCATCAACTTTTTGACAGAATCTAGGTACTCTTTCATTTATCAAACAAATCTGCAAATAACAATTCTCTCATACTCATTCTGCAGCACAAACAGCTTACCGAAAGAGTACATGAACTCAAAAGAGTTGTCAAAAAATGATGATCAAATGCAAATAAAAAAAAAAAAAGAGATAAAATTTCATCTTACAATAAGAAGTCTAGCCTGTTAGGCAACACGACAAATTAGAATCTTTCTGTTTACACATACATAAAATGTTATATGCATATATACACACGTAGTATATGTGTATATGTAAGTACAAATACATTATATACACCTACATAATCAAAGCCAAGTTTATAAGGTACAGAATGCTGATAAAGTCATTGAGATTTATGCAAAAGTCTTAAGTTCTGAAAGTGCTGAAGTCAAGATACATATCACTAGCAGTTCTGCCCCTACAGAAATTCAGATGCTGGGCAAAGAATGGGGCTGGAGGAAGGAGAGGAAAGTGACCCTCAGGCAAAGACGCTTTGTCCCGAAGAATGACAAAACACAGTCTCAAAATCCTTAGTTCACATTTGTTAAGTAAGGTACAATCGGAGCCTGCACTAGTTCAACTCAGTAAAAATATCATGCATTCTTTGTGAACATAAACAATTAATGAGTGACTGGAAATGATATTTGATACTTCCGTTTAACAATAACTACAAGAATCTTTCACAAACGATCCCACATACACTCCTGAGTATTGATGCACGAGTGACCAGGTGACAGCTCTAAGGGGCAGATTACGTTTCCAGCCTGGCTCTTGGAATGGACTTTGTTCTTAACTGTCAAAACTTTTGATGACTTTCGTCTTAACAGAGCTGAATATTCATTCCCTCCCCTCCCGTCAGCATTTGGGATGTTTGCTGAAGAGATCTACAAAACTAGAGGGCCTAAAGCTACCTCATAGAGACTCACGCTAGAATCTGAAAAGAATCCACAAAGAGAAGAACCTAAAATACAGATAGCCTGAAGTAACTGACTTTCTATTCACTTAGTAACTGCAGTTACAGTCTCCCCGATAGTTGCAATTACCATAATCCATTACCTTAAATACTCTCTGCATTTTTATTTCACAACTCACAGCAAGAAAAGTGTAAGCTGTTATTCAATATCCCTCAGTGGATGAATGGCAACTTGTTTAGCCATGGTAACACTACCACTTTTGATATCCAAAGGATTAATCCCTCTTGTTGACTACTGTCTAGTGAAATGGCATTTCATTAAATAAATCTATGCCAACTTTCCTCTAGTCATCTTGAAATAAAACTGAGTACTAAGTATGCCATTTTCTAGTCTTAGAAGACCCTCATGGTTATCCATGAAAGGTCAAAAGAACTACTTAAGTGCTCTTTCCAGTATTAAAACCTCCGTAATCCTTCTAGTGCCCTATATTAATTTCAGGCTTGAAATCAGCCCTTTTGCTGCATAGCCTGCAACAATCGCATTCTTCAGAGAAGGTTAGTTACCTATGCAGCAGGCAAGTACAGCACCCTGCAGTACCTCCACAGCACAAAATTCACACCTAGCCATTACTGTGCCTATGAATTAATGGCAAAATTCTCATGAAAGAGCCAGAAAAGGATCCATCTGCTACAGTAACTTTAGCTACGCTTGCCTATAAACACTAAATGTATGCAGGTCAGAAATCAACAGAAACTGTGAATAGTAATCACAGGGATAAATCCACTCTGAACATTCCTAGAACATGAACCCAAGTCTTTTCATTTTATAGCTAAAAATAGAATACTAGCAGTGTACACTGACTGTCTCAAACAGCAAGAGGTAGCTTGGTCCACAGCCATTACTGAAAATATTTCTTTTTGTTTTCTTGCACCACAAGAACATGTAACTTTGCACCATTCTCCACAAAGCGCACACTTAACAAGCTCACACCCAGTAGTGTAAAGAGAACCACACCAGTTGAAAAGATGCATAATGTTACCATGTCAAAGGTGGTCCTGATCTTTCAGCCTGAAAGCAGAAATTAAAAGTTCAAGCTATGGATCAGCTCCCAAACTGGTTATTCTAGCCCACCATACACTGCTTTTAGGTAGCAGGACAAGCAAGGGATCCGTCTATCGGAGCAGGGCCAGAACATCTGCCTGATGCTGATGCTGCTAAAGGCTCAGCTGCACTCATTCTGCCCAGCACAGCATGCAGCTTCACCGAAAGCCAGTTCCTCTTGGTTCAGCTCCTTGCTCAGCTGAACAAGGTGAAAATACATACATAGGCTTAAGAGCAAAGAAAACAAAAAAAGCTAGAAAAAAGCATAATACTAAGCAACCTTCCATCACCCAAAATCAACCCTAAAAAAAAACAACCAAAAAGCATCTGATGGACCTTCTTTCCATCTGCGAATACTATGACCTTACACAAATCACGTTATTAAGCTCTGCCTTCAGGTTCAAATGGATCAGAAACCAGCACCAAAATCAGTCCTAGTGTGGATAATCCATTTTGAGTATTACTGCAGAGACCATGATGGAGATAAAACAGTAGCAACTTATGCCAGGTCACAACAAAGTCACTCTCACACTCACCTCGTGTTCAAACACCAAGATTTTTCACCACAGTTAAAAGTGTATGCAGGAGGTTCCTTCTCAGCAAGAACTGTTATGAAGGGAGCATCTGAACAGTCTATTAGATAAGAATTTTTATAAAAGGACTTAACCTTCCCCACATGAAGCAGCTCCTTTCCTAGGAATTTACATCTCAGCAACAGACAACCAAACACGCCATTGAAGACTCAAAACAGAGCAGTGCCAGCTCACGCATAACACATAATTATCATTGATATTTTTTCCTGGCCATTCTGGTCTCTTGTTATGAAGTGCCTTATTTCATTGAACACTCTCCCAATAAAATCTGCTGAAAAGAAAACATGCTTTATTCCATAATCTCTGCAAGTCAGACTTGCATCCAAGTAAAACACTGTAATGATCAAGAGGGATTTATTCTGGTGCAAGACAGCTGAAGATAGTGAAATCATTATAGCAAATGATTTTTGAATGCACATGAAAATCAGAGTGAAGACATACAGGACATACAATAGCCTAGTTTACAAGTCCCTGCTTAAAATCAAGTTCATTTTGACACCTCTGCTGACGCTGAACCAGCCAGTAACAGTACTACCTATCACTTCAGAACATTCACATTTTAGAAGAAACATTATTTTCTAAACATGATTTACTTTTCCTGCAGCTTTATAAGGATAAAGATTTTGTCTGACACTTAAACAAATCCTGCATTTAAAATCCTCACAATTTGATGCTGACATTTTAAGCTTCTCTGAAAAGGAACTGGGGTTTCTCACATGTGCTCCCACAACCTTGAATCCAAAGAAGTCCCCATCCACCATTTTCTCTGCTGTGTCAAGTCAACCCTATACAGGGCCAGCTCAGCACAGATTTAACACAATAAGCTTAGAACGACACTCCAAATGCTCATTTTATGTGCTCCTGCTTATGCTTCAAACTATGTCCCTGGTCACCAGTTGTGCACAACAGACAGCTCTCAGCAATCAAGGGCAGCCCCAAAGCACTGTGCAATATCGTAGAAAAGCAAAATTGAATAAAACACTCTCCCAAACAACCCCACTCTAAGCGTGAATGCCATCCTAACCGTTTCTTCTATAGGACAGAAAATGCTGAAGACAAGTGTTCTACTCCAACTCTCCAAAGACCTGATCAGAAAAGGCACATGTATCCAAAAACTACTCAGGAGAGTTTCCTGCACTGAAAGCAGCCAGGACTAAGACCTAGGGGGCAGAGAGCTCTACGCTCCAGAAGGAAGGCGAGAGGAGATACGCGTGCATTTGTGTGTGCTGGGGGGCATAACCAGGACAGACATCAGAATAAGGATGTACATTAAGAGGTGGGGACACAGACAGTAGCAAGCACGGATAGACAGACAGGAAATGGGAAATGAACATGGGAAGGGAAAAAAAGAGGGCAGGCAGCAGAGGCGTGAATGGAAGAAAAGGCAAAAGGACTACAAACAACTCATAAACGTTCCTCTCGACGACAGACTGGAGGAAAAGGAAGCCGAGCTAGGAGCTCAGCGACTGGAAGCGCCGCTCCGGCAGGAGGGCCCCGGCCAGGGAGGTTGAGGGGAGGGGGCAGAGGCTCTCACCTCGCAGCCGCCGCGCCAGCCGCTTGGCCCAGGCCGCTCGGTGGGGTGCGGCGCCGTCAGCCGTCACTTGGTGGCGGCTCAGCCCCTCTGTCCCGCCGCGCCCCGCAGGGAGCCGCCGCTGCTGCTGCCGCCGCCCGCCGCCGGCCTGACCCGCCGCGCCGCTGCCCAACGACGACGAAGCGCCGGCCGCGGGGCTGCCCCACTCCACGTCCATCTCCAGCACCGGCCCCGCCGCCGTCGCCCCCTCCTCCTCGGGCTCGAAGCCCGGGTTGTCCCGGCTCCAGGCCTGCCGCGAGCAGGCGGAGAGCGGCGGCGACGGCGGGCAGGAGCCGGCCCGCGCCGCCTCGCCCAGACGCTCCAGCTCTAGCTGCTCCCGCCCGCGCCGACAGCCTCCGCGACCCGCCATCAGCCCGCCGCCGCCGGCACCGCCCGGGGCGGGGCGCTGCCGCCTCCGCCCCTTCCCCGCCCTCCGGCGCCAGCCCGGAAAGCCCGGGGTACGGAGGGAGATGTAGTTACCCTGCTTCCGAGCGGGAGCGGCGGCCGGGGCCTCCCCCTCCTTCCCCGTCCCTTTAGAGAGGGGGGCGGCGGTTGGGCGGCCGTTAGGGGGCCGCGCGCCCGGCGGGTGCCGCCTGCCCAGGGCTTGACGCCCCGAGCTGAGCCGTGAGGCGGGGAGCCCTGGGCCGCCTCTGTGGTAGCAGTGCGCCCGGTTATTTCAGGCCAGCTCGCTGCTCACCCTCGGTAAAAGCAGAAGGACGCCCCGGGAGGGGTTTTAGCCACTTAATAAATCGCGGGGGAACAGCTATTTCGCATAACTTTAAGAAGGAGAGGTATTAAATCTCGTCGTGCAGCCAGAAAACTCCCCCCCCCCACCCCCCCCCCCCNCCCCCCGCCCCAATCCAGCAAACAGTAATACAGCCCGCAGGTATAGGGGTTTGTGTTTTTATTTAAATCCAGTTACAGCAAAATACAGGCTGGCAGTACAGAGAGCAGCGTGCCAGAGAGGTAATGTGGGCTCCGAGCATCTGACGGTGTTCACCTCGCTTCCCCACACCTCTGCCGCCTGCACCCCGCGAGGCCGGCAGGATGAGCGGTGCGGAGGGCTGGCACTGCTGGTGGCCGAGGGGAGGCCACCGGGTAAAGAAGCTGCCCCAAACCCAAAAAGTCACCACGCACTCTACATTTACAAACAGTTACCCGAAATGAAGCTACTCCCCCCTCCCCTTAGGCAGGAATTGAAAAAGAAGGGAAACATTATACTTGTCTCCCTTTAAAGGGTGACTTCGTTATTTTCAACGCTGTGATGATCTTGAGCATCCTCGGCACTCTCCAATGTTTGGTTGCTGTTATCGTCAGGGATCTCAGCTGAAACGCGGACCTGGCTCTCTCTGCTTTCCATGCTCTGGTTGCTGTCCCCTCTGACACCAGCCTTGCTGTCATCTTCCGCCTCATGGCTATCAAATTTTTGCCGGCTGTCGTTTTCCATGCTCCGGTCCTGCTGCTTGCTGTCCAGCTCACTGCTGTCCTGCCCGTGGCTCTTGTCAGCCCATTCCCCACTGATGGCGTGCTTCCCCAGGGAGCGGTGGGCAGCAGAATCCTCCTGGGAGAGCCCTGCTTGCTGGCTGTCTGCATCCAGGGCACTGTCATCATCCTCGGTGGCATCATACACAATGAGCTGTGTTAGGGAGCAAAAGAAAGAGCCACTGTCACTCCAGAGGAACTGATCTGTCAACAGATGCTGCCGTGCTTCACCAAAGTAAGCTGTGTAGGCTGCGGGGACACTCAAAGCCTGCATGATACATCTCTGCCTGGAGACACTGTGGTCTTTTATGGAGTTACATGAACTTTTCACGTTACGAGAAACTCAAGTTTGATTCTGGCCTCAGATTTCATGTGTGCAAGTACATCATGCTAGTGCAAACTGCAGTATTGCATAGCTCGCAGCAGCAGGCTACACTCCTGCCTCGGCATATTGACAGCCCTCTGGCCATTGATAGCCCTTCATTTGGGTTTCTTTTTCCAGAGAAAGGAAATACATTCCTTCACTTATGCCTACTTTCCCCCCACCAATCCTTTTCAAAACTGAATCCCATAAAATAACGTCTCCACTTTCAAGTTCACTACCCTTTTCCAAAAACCTGGGTACCACTGCTCAGCGCTATTTACCTTTTTTGCAGCTTTGCGGAGTTTGCTAGGCTTCACCACTGTGGCTTTTGCCCTCACCCTGTAGGCCACGCTGTCGCCTCTGCCGATGTTGTCTCCCCGGGTGAAGGGGAAAGGAGGGAAGGGTACAGTTACGGGAATGTCTGTGGGAAAATTCGTGACAACCTCATCGGATTCATCTGTGTCATTGGAATCATTATCGTCGTCATCATCATCATCCACATCTTCATGGCTCTTGCTTGACACATCAGGGAAGTGCTGGAAAACATTTATTATGCATCAGGCAAGTGAACATATATATGAGATGTGCAGACTTGTATCTGGCCTGCTTACCCAGGGTTTATGCACTGTTGAGGAGCTACGTGCACGAATTGCTCCGAATTTGCCTCACCCTGCCTGAAGCTTTGTTTTATTTAGGGAGAGATGTTACCACAAGAACTGCATTTGATTGAGGAAAATGAGTGCTACTACACACTGGCTGCCCTGCAGCACTCAACTGACATTTTGCTGTTCAAAACACTTACCGGTTGTACTGGAACATCCACGCTTTCTTCTGAAGAGTAGAGAGTCTGAAAACAACATAAACCTCACTATTAGCACACAAAGGCATATACAGTAGAGATGATCAGCATGTTGACTATTGTTTAAGTACTTAGTCCTAACTTAATCCTAATCTTGGCATTGAAAGATGTTCTGCTTTCTCTTCCAGTTAGTTTCCCGTACCTGCTGAGGTGATGCCAGGTCATTCTGTGGGTGCTTCAGATGCTCCCAAGACTGAGAATTCACATGGTGGTGGTGGTGATGATATCTGTGTGAGTGATGGCCCCTGGGGTCCTTCAAGAGAAAAAAAAAAGGGGGGGGGGGGGGGTTAATCCACAAAGGAACATGCAGGAGCAGGCAAAGCTGCCTGCATCACAACCTCTGTTTTCAAGCAGATGTGGCATCTACAATACATACTCCTTCTGTACAGGATGTGTCCTCAGCAATTCATTGCAGCAGGAAGAGAACTCAGAACAAGCCATGATCCCAGATGAACATTATACCCAAACAATATAATACAGAAGATGTGCCTCTCCCACTGGCAGAGCCTGGGGAATTTCAGATCAGTTTCTCCAGCTCGTTTTTATTAAGTGAAATTTGAAGTTATACCTAATGACCATTGTTTCAGCTTATTCTCAGGTCCTTTTCCCAAGAGTGGTTTATCTCCCACATCATGAAGACTCCAAACTAAATGCAGTAGCTGATTCTCAGAGCAACGAATTGATTTTACATGGGTAGTACATGGCTATGGAGTATAAATCAACTAGCTATGTACAAGACTAATAGTGTTCACTCACGCCACTCCAAAAAATAATGGAAATTGGATTAAAGTGCTCTTCCAACACCAAATATTGTCATCTGATCCACAGTAATGAATGTGGGTTATAGGAGTTTTGCCATGCTACAGGCCTTTTATCTTTTTAACTGACAGCTTACACGTTTCATTAAGAAAAAAGTTTTCCAGTGCTGGTCCAGAGATACAACTAACAGAAAGTTATGATGCCGAACACGGCAAAAGTCTACTGACATCAGCGGCTCTCTGCTTTGGCTACCTGAGAAACTGGCTCATAAAAGCCAGGTGAGGACATGTTCTGCAAGCAGCTACAACCATAAAACAAGTATCAGACAACATGTATTAGAGAGAAAAAAAAATAAAAAAAGATTTATTAAAGAAAATTAATAGAAAGACAAAAGGAGCTTACATATTTTTCTTCAGAGCTGGCAGAAATGGCATGCTGCTTGGATTTACTCACCTTGAAGGGAGAAAAGAGAAAAAGCATTCATCAGTATTAATTTCTTGCTAATATGCAAAGAAAATATGCAGCAAAGAAAATTGCAGATATTCATTTGTGATTTACTCACTGGCCATGCAGCGGTGATGCTGATGAGGCATAAACACAGAACTGCCACCTTCATTGTGATGTTTTACCTAGAAAATATTTTGGAACAGTGAGTCAACAAGGTAAAATACCACAAAAATACCATAGGCTTTTTCTTTCTCCTGAGTACTTCCCTGTGCTGAGACCAGCTCTCTGCTAAGGATTCAGCCTACCCATGCCAATCTTTTTCCTCTGTTCTCCATCGCCACTCCACACCCAACTGGTTTTGTAATGACTTAGCAACCCAAACGGTACAAGAATTTTAAAACCAGGTACTGAGAAGTGCTGAGCAGTGGTGAGAGTAGCCACACTGACAAGGCGAGCGGACTCCTGTCATCTACTGACTTGCACTAGCAAAGAAAAGCTTTGTGAAAAACAAAGTGCTATGAACATCAGCTTTGGTTTATCTTCATTCATTTAACATCATTTTGTCAGAAGAGACAGGACAAGACAAACTCAGCTTGGATTCTCTTTTCGGTTATTTTAGAACTAGTTTCCATGGTTATTAACTGGAGTCATGGTGAGTAAACTCAGTTTATATGAACATAAACTGCTTTTATTGATAGACCTTTATTTCCCTCTCCAGAAGTTTGAACAGAATAACCTGTGTTTCCAAGTGAGAGATGAAGTGAAATATTTGCTCACATTGCAGTTTTAGCAATTTAAGAAATTAGTGATTCCTGCTGAAATTAGAAGCGTGCTGAGCTACAGTAAATTTTGGTGCTGACAGACCAATTCCCAGGGTAAGGAACATTCCTGAGAAATTAAAATGATTTATTGATTAACAAGAGGCATTTAAAACCTTAGTAAATCATAGCAGGAAAGAAAGGCTACTAAGGGCACATTTAAAATACAGCTGGCCCTGAGACAGGAGACTCTGTTAGAGGTATTGCAATTTCAAGAGTTATACAGAGAAGGGTGCATGTCCCATCCATTCAGTAGCATGCAGCACAAACTGCAAGCCTGCCAGGAGAAACAAGGACACTGCCAGGCAGTGGTTACACGAGGGAGGAAGCTTTCTGTGTTCAAGTACCAGCTTTGAGTTTCCAGCACTTGATTCAGTGGCAGGGTTTACAGTAACCTAACTGCTGACATCTATCAGCACAAAGGTTTAAAGTTGTGATTATGTGTAATACCTCGCATTGCTAAAGCAACCCTTCTCCTATAAAAGCGCATCTTTTTCCACAGAGAAACATCAAACGTCCCTGTCCAGTGAAGCAGTTTTCAAAGATCTCCTGCCCAACACTTCCTTGACTAAAGTTGCAGACAGAATGGCACAAGTCAGGTAAAAAAGCAAAAAATTACCTTTTCTGATGCTGGAGGAGTCAGCTGTGACGAGAGCGCTCTCAGTGATCCCAGCAGCAGCTCCAGCCAGTTGGCTCCCAGCAGCTCTGGCTTTCACCTCTTGTCCCCTGACTGCCTGACATCTCCGACCTCAGGGAATTTAAACCCTGTCCCAGGCACAGCCACCAATCCCCGTGTGGCGGAAAAAGATGAGGTCATGAGGCTCCTGGCCACCATCCTGCCCACGTTCTCCTACACTTCCTCTTTGGCTTTGTGGCTTTTGAAGCAAACAAAAGCTACTCTATGGTTAAAACATTACTTATGGGCAAGATCATTAACCAGCAGGTCTGTTGAATACACAGCATTTGGTATCGTGTAGGAGGGCTTCAGGGCACGTCTGTCCTCCTTTTGTGAAAAGGCAGAGCCCAGTTTCCCAGAAACCTTTAATGCCCTGTTCTGTAGGGGGTAAGAATATCTAATATTCACAGAAAGAAAGAGAACTGAACATAAAACTCCCTAAAAAAGGTGTTAATGCTTCCACAAAGTTGTAGATTTGCTCTCCAGGGTATACATGTTGCAATAGGAATTACAAAGACAGGGTGCAGAATATGGCATTTTGCCTTTTTGGTCTGAACTGGGTCAAAAAAAATCTAACATTAGTGTGTCTCAATATGCATTCTGCATCCAGAAATTTGTTTGAAAAAGCACACAAGAGCCACTGATAGTCTAATTAAAAAGGGTTTGTGCACCATCGTCAGAAATTCTCACTCCTTTTGTATTCATTTGTATCCCTTCTGGGTCCTTTCTTGTTTAATTCACGCTCTCAGGTGGTTTGGTTGAGTTACCTGCTACAGCTGTCTGCTGCACCAAATTTGCTCCAGAACCATTTTCAGGGACCAGATGCCAGATATTTTTCAAGCTAAAAAAAGAAAAAGGGAAAAAAAAAAAAAAAGCGGCTATAGCTCCACTATGAGGAGTGCCATGACTAGCATTGGGAAGCAAGGGACATCATCGGATGAAATTCCATGTCTGCTACCGAGCAGTGCATCGGCCCTGCTGATGGGTGACAGATCTATTCCAGCAGCACCTCACTTGGACAGCCATAGCTTTGGATAGATTCTGCCTCATCTGTGATGTGCTCCAAGACTCTCAGACCCTCTTCCATCCCGTGTTTCTTTAAAATGACAATGAGGTGTCATTCAAACACAGGAAAACATTCCAAACCTTTTAGAAGGCAGAATGTTTATAACTGTTTCAAAGCGGTTATCTTCCTCCCCATTTCTGATACCCAGTTTGATGTGACCTTAGTCAAGCAGCAACAAAATACTTTGTTGTCCCAGTCCATGTTACCAATTATCCTGTGCTTACTAACACTTCTGTGGCATGTTTAGAAACACCGTAAGAAACATACCCAAGCTAGCTCAGCAACTGCCCCTCACATCTTCACATCTAACTAATTATATTTTTGAGCTGAGAGCAGCAACAGCTAGAACTTAATAGAGCATTCTAATATCCTAGGAGGAGAACTGGATAAAATGATAGTCATTAATAGTTCTGCATGTCCATAAGCCCAGGTATGCATCCACCTGAATGAAGACTATCCTAACTTTTATTTTTGGAGCTATGTGACCATTATTATTTACTAACTCAGGGAAGACTTTTCAAGCAAAAAAGCCTAGGTTTTCAGCAGTGTGATCTTCTGCAGATTTAGATAGCTTATATCACCTTTCATCTTATCTGCAGCTCAGTGCTTCTTGAAACCAGACACTACTGAAGCCCTTGAATGCAGATGCAGTACTTCAGCTCTAAGTGGGTGCTATTTAGAAGTTTCAGCTTGAGCCTTATGTAGTAGCTGATACACCCAGATTATAATACATCACTATTACTTAGTAACTAGGACTGCTTCAAAAGGCCACTGTTGTTCACTTCAGGGAACGGCAAACCAGGCTCTTAGGTAGCCAAATACCTTTGATCCCAAACACCAATACAAATGAACATTGCATCTTGCAGCTCCCCTGACTGGTAAGAAAAAACTACATCCATCTGACAGAGCAAGAAACTGAGATGGAGAGAAGCTTGGTGGCTCACACCACTGAATGTGAGACTGGGTATGCTGAGTCCTGCTCTCCTGTCCACATACCCTGGATCAAATTTTAAGCCTGCAAGAAACTGCATTATCTACAAACCATTCATCAAGAGACACAGAACTGAAAAACAACATTATACTGAAAAATCTCCTAAAGCTGTTGTCTGGCCAAAACAAGAACCTTCCAGCACCTGCAATCTGCATAATGGCGTATTACTGTCTATCAGACTTTCAGGAAAATACATATTATGTTAGGATTCGTAAACAACCTGTTTCACCAAATTCAGCAGCAGTTATCAGTCATGCCATTAGAAACACAGTCTTCTTGCAGTTTGTTAAAGACCTTCCTGTACAGGTCAATTATCACTGTGGCTTTTCAAGGCAAATGTTTTCCAAGTACCTGGAACACTTGTCTCCTAGCAGAGACACTATGTGACCCCTGGGGAACTGTTTCTGGCAAACAACTCCAGTGTGCTGGGAGATGGCAGTGTTTCTGAGTACTGTTGCCAAAGCTATATGGTTGATTTTGTATGAACAAAGGAACAACAGTGATGTTTTGCAGTAATCCAGAAGCAGGACATGAAGCGACAGTTATTACTAAATGGCTTCATTTTATGCAAGATCAGCCAATACAGAGCTGTAGTAAATTTAGCACTTGTCTCATACCCATCATTATGTGGTTATTCATCCTGTAAATCATTTCGTCTAGCTGAGAAATCCTTTGCCTTGGTAGGAGGTAGTGCTTCTCGTCCTCTCAGAGATAAAGAACAAGCAGGGCGGAAAGGGGTGAACTTTCACCATTTTCACTTCCCCCATTAAAACGCCTAATTCTGGAGAGAGCACTTGGCTGCTGGTGGCACAGCAGAAGCAACTTGCTCGCATTTGTACAAGTGGGAGGGTACATGATTTTAGCTTTCAAGAGCTGTCAGGGTATGTGCGGAGCATGACTGAGACAGGCTGTAATTTGTTGCATATAAGTGAAATTTTCTACTTGGCTATCCTGTCAAACAAAGCTTTTCACCACAATTTCTTCCATCTTAGGCTATGTTAGGAACATGTGGTTACGCTGCTGTTTCATGTCACCGAGAAGCACTATCAGTGCCTGCCTGTGCAACCTCCAACATGTACCTAAGATACTGAGTTGAGACATCAGCACGATGCTCGGCAATATCTGTGGCTGGCGTGGGAAATCCCAGCTTGCCTGCAGTGAGCTGTAATGCCCAGTCTTTCAGGAGAGCTGGCTTTTGTTTAGATTTGTTCACCAAAAAACAAGTCTTGGGAGAGACCAGAGCAGCATCTTCTAGGTGGCAAACACTAAGACTGGGAGAGAGAGATTGATTTCTTCAGCATCATTAAGAATGCCATCAAGTAAAAGCCCCAAGAGACCCCAGCTTGGCAGTGTTCTTAGAAACAACTGGTTTGCAATTAGAATGTCCCAAAGAAAAGCAGACTTAGGAAACAGTGGTTTCTGTGAAAAACAGATGAAAACCCAAACTTTCTTGCATTGCTACTGTAAAATACTCCTGAAAAGTACCTTGGAAACTCAGCATGTCAGCCAATATAATATATCCCCAAAAGCCCTTAAGTTTTCCCAATTAAAGCTTCAAAAGTGGGGAAAAACTTACATTCAGCAGTTGGTAGGCTTCAAAAAACCTTCTGCTTCTTAAATAGACTACACAGACCACCACGGCGTTTGTGTCCGGGCCTAGGAGAGTACTTGGTATGCAAAAGGGATACAGATGTCAGATTTGTTTGATAAAGAAATTACTAGAGATTTGCTCCTTACATATGTGAACAGGGCACCCCATAACACATGCTGTGCAGCACAGCTGTATATATCTTGCTTTACACCACTTAGAGCATTTCCAAAACAGAGCAGCAATCAAACAAGCAGCAGCAAGTTTCTCCCAAGAAAGATCTTTTGTGGAGTGACAGGGCAGTTTAGAACAACATGGGGTCCATGACCTTCCAGTCTCTCACTTCTTATCTGCAATGCAGCTCAGATGACTAGTTGGCAAGGCAAGCTCGATTTAACCCTCATTCAGGCAATAAAGGGCATTATGGTATCTTGCTTTCCTAGAGTCGGCCCTAGCTGTTCCTGGGTGGGTTCCAGAACTAGACACAACACTGACCTAGAGCTGCAGTAGGTGATTAATCAGGACAGAACAGAGACTTTCTGGAGAACATCCCCACCGTAAGTGGCCAGCATATTAGAAGGTGCCCATGTTTGACAGATAGCAGAGTCTTCTGGTCTGTCCTTATCTTCCTCTGCATAAAGTGAGCCCACTTGCTTGTCTCCTCTGACTTCTGAGACTAGTTGCTACCTATTTCCATTTTCAAATGCCTTTTTAGGAATAGCTTTGGAAACTGAAGAAAAAAAATAAATATTTGAGAAACTGCCATACAGCTGTGGCCCACAAATCCTGGAGGCTGAATACTGTCAGTCAGATCCCAGCTTGCACAGAGCCGAGTGGCTGCTCCTACTACAGCATAAATACAGTCCAGCTGTCTGGAGCTTCCTAAAATGGAGCCCTACTGCCGTTTCCTCACTTGACTTTTACAGCCAGCTAGAAAAAACAAATTTTTCCGGATCTTTTTTCCTGTTGAAATTAATGTATTTTAATACTGAAGTCCATGGAGCAGCAGCAGCGGGAATTAAACCAGCACAGAAACATATTATTTTCAGTTCATCGTAGTTACCAGTGTGAAGAGCAAAACACCAGCTATACCAGTGCTGGTTTTGTGGCTGTGTTTCAGCTCTGAATTGACAGCAAAAGAATTGCATTTGTTTCAGTTGAGAAAACTAATAAACACAGTAATAGTCTGAACTACTATTAGAAACAAAAGCAACCAACTAATGAAAGTATATATGGTGTACATCATGTTTTCATGACTGTGCCATTTTGTGATGTATGTAACCCTCAAAAGGCAATTGTTTGAGAATGGGAGGATGAGACTTTCAGCATGTCAATGGGAGCTGAGCTCAATCCACTCCCTTAAGATGCTGGCTCTGAAGCCTGACCACTGCTGCAGAGATAACACTCCAGGATGAAGGAAAGCACGCGAGTGTGCTGAAATCCTCTATATGCTCATAAGAAAGTAACCATCAGTTTGCCAGCTCAGGGCTCACAGTCTGAGTACTGAGTGGAATTTGATGGTAGGAAATAGCTTCACCAAAGATTGCTTTGTGGACAAACATTGCAAAACCTTTGTGACAAGTTGTTTCCCTCTCTCTCCCCCCTGCTATCTTAGTTCCCTGTTTCCTGTCCTACAGAAAAAATTTCTCCTCCCAGTGAGAAAGGACACTAATGGAAACATCTGAATACGCAGAATGGGTATGGAAAGAACATCATCTTCTTGCTCTGCATTGTGAAACTGTTGGAAAGTCACAAGATGCCTGTTCCACCTAGTGCAGGCACTTTTGGCAGGGCACCACAGGAATGATTCTGCACGCCTGGCACCCCTCAGCTTGCATCTTCACTAAGCTCCGCTAGCAAAGCATGAAGAGCCACCCCCTCGCTGCAAGAAACAGAACAGATTACAGCACAGCATGACAGAAAAGAGGTGGACAGGGAAGATGATGGGCCAACTCCTCCTTCTCAGTCACCCACGCACTGCTTCTGTGCATAACTGAGATGAGCACTGCAGCCCTATACTGCATGACAGAGGGAGAGGACTAACAGCCCTGGCAATCTTCATCACACAACAGCCTTGATTTTGCATTCCACATACACTGTGTTGAGCTTACATCATGTTTGCACACACAACTACACAAGGCTCACAGCATGAGGAGCAGAGAGTCCAAAAGAGGTTGCTACCAATCCCAGAGGCAAACCTTTTACAAGGCACACTTTCTGAGTGCCTCCTGGAAGGGGCCAGTGCAAAACAGATAATTTGGAGAGGTGCCGGGCATTATGCAACACAGGACCGCAGCCTGCATATCTGTGGTTATCTGTACACAAGGCATCTTTTCTGCAGCCTGTGCTCACTTTTCTATCTCCAGAAGGTCTGGGGAAGGTGAAGCATGTGCTGCACAAGCAGTGCAGGACTGCTAGGACGGGTTGTGACCCTGTCAGTAAACCTGACCTCAGACCCAGGCTGGGCTCCGCCCCAGAAACCCTTTGGATTTTACGTGGCTTCAGGTTTTGTTGTGAGCAGTTTTCTTAACTCTTGGTCTAGGGCTGCTGTGGTCTGAGGTGGGACGGATGCAGAACTGAGTCAGTTTGAAAGCAAATATCTCCCAGGCACTGTGTGCCAGGGCGTGGAGCCCCTGCCGGTGGAGTGGGAGGAAAAACCCATCTGTGGGCCTGACAAAGGGAAATTAAAGAGTTGGGGACCGGGTTTAGGGAGGAAGTTGTTTGGCCGAGAAGCTGATTTGATTTTGTGGGGGAACCAAAAACCAGCAGGCTAGGGTCAAGGCCTCTGCTGTCCTGACTGAGACACAGAGAGGTTCCCCACAGCTTGCTCAAACTCGGAGGCGATGGGACTGTTTTCCCTCGAAGCACATCCAGGCAGGAGCTCTGCAGGAACATCTTGTGCATGTCAGGATACTTCATTTTAATTGGTATCGGGGTAGCCACCTCTTGTACAACAAGCAGTCAGTGTGCCAATAGAGAACATCACTCAGACCCAGCAATTTCTCCTTGTGTTTTGCATATTAAAATTGCATTAATCCTTTCAGTTTTTAAAAATTGGGGTTTTTTTTGGATGGAATGGGAAGTAGTAACTCACACCTGACAGGTATTACCATCAGCAAGAAAATCTTAATTATCCTAATTGTATAATTTTTCAAGTAAATAGGATAAATAGATATACTGAATAGTTCAGATAATGGGTAATACAAGTGTCTAGGAAAAAAGTAAAAAGGTTTATTTTCATCAGAAAAGTACCTTCCCCTGCCCTCCCCTCCCCTCGCTCCTCTCTTGTTCAGTAAATTTTCTTTTCCTTCCTGCCTCCCTTTTAGCAGGACTGGAATGCAAAAATATTTTGGTTTGGAAAGTACCTGTGTACTATCTGCTGAACTGGCAGATCATGTCCGTAAGGTGCCCTTAATCCCCAGATTTGTCACCTCCTGGACCAGCCAGTCCCTGACCTTGCCCAGCACCAAGGACCAGGAGCCCAGCAGCCTGCGATACGAGGGGGCTGTGCAGAGGCACACTGATTTTGGCTCGCCAGGAGGACAGACAGCCTACTAGGCACGGGAGCACAGCAGCGCAAACACTTTTGGCAAGCCCCTGCTCTCCTTCTGTGCTTACCAGCTCTCTTTGGAAGGGAGGTGGTTTTATGGAAATACACAGTTGAGAGATAATCACATCCAGATTTAGGAAATAACATTTTGCACATAATTCATACTGGCTATCTAGACAGATTATTGGTTGAGCATACAGCTATAAATTTGGCAGAATAAATGGCAAACTGTGGTTGGCATATGGATGCAAAGCAGGAAGCAAACTGCAGCTATACATTAACTAGAGGAAAGGAAAGCCTACGAAACCGGGTTATTCAGCAGGCTCTGAAGCAAACAATAAGAAGGGGCAACTGACAGGGCAACTAACTCTTGAGGAGTGTATGCAGCATCAGGGCTCTTTGCATTAGGAGGAACATTACCAGTCAATAAATAACAAGCCAGAACTGCTGCTTTGCTCACTGACTCTTGTTTATCACAAAGAAGTCAAATGACTTCTCCTCACCCATGGAAAATGTGAACACAGAGGATGACAAGCAATTTTGGGAAGCAACATCCGTTCTGTATGGAGAAACTTGATCTGCTATACCCAAAATAACTGATGTTGAAACACAGACTAAATCTCATCTAAGCAATTGATTAGACAAAATGAGGAAGCAAACTGCCTGTTGGAGCCGTGTTGGTCTCACCTCAGGCAGCAAGGCAGTAACAGGGCAGAGACGCATGGGCTAAGATAGACGGGAAATCATAGAAATCACAGATCTAAGGAGGTGGGTTGTCAACAGATAACTCTGTGCTCTCAGCAGGCTGCTAAAAAGCATTTATTATGGCACCCAGTCTCTGAAGGAAGCACTATAGAAACTCTGGCACTTGCACCTTTATTGGCACCAACAAGGTCGCAGCCCATGGGAATCTGTTTGTCTGAGCCCTACAGGACCACACTGCTGCCTGCATCCCTAACACTTCCTCCTCCTGCACTACCCTAATAGTACAGGCAACTGTGTATAGACTCAGCTATGCTACCTGGGCTACCTGGGTGTGCTAAACAGAGGAAAAGAAATAGTGTGGTGGCTACAGCAAAAATCAGAACTGGCTGCAGGTGAGCGTTCAGCTAGCAAAGCTCCTTAGATAAATGACTTCTGCAGAATGGGTTCTTCTATATTCACCTTTTGCAAAAAGAAGATAACTTCCCCTGGGACAGAGGGGGTACAGAGAGACACCCCAGTGTTGGCCTCCATGCACTAAGTGGCTAGAATTTTACTGATTGAAAATTGGAGGCATAATTACATCCCAGGCTGAAAATCTGATCAGAGCAGGCTTCCTGCAGCACTGCTTCGCTTTGGCTCAGCCACGGCAATACACACATCCAGAGATGCATATATATACTAACATACATATGCACATAAAACTAATATTTTAAATTCCACTTTCTGGACCAAATGAAATTCTGGAATTCTGAGTCACATGGAAGTAACACAAAAAAAACCCCAAAAATCAACAGCAAAAGAGAGCGCTGGATCATGGCAAGTCTCAGTGAGACTATTCTGAGCCCCCTGTTTCAGGCTTGAGTAAAGACAGAAAGAGAAGAGCTTAATTTCAACAAATATTCACAGCCACGGGTGTCTCCTTTGCCTCAGACAAAGAAGCCAGGCTGATGCAGTGGGCATTTTTAGGTATACCTTCCAATCTTTCAGATCAATTGATTCGTTCATCCTACCTCTTTGCTAGGTGGCTGCTATCATGAGAGGGAGCAGTGTAACACAGCGGCAGTCCCATTTAACACAGATTCCTACAAGAGGAAATGCAGGACCAAGTCTCCAAGTGAGGGCGAGAGGAGGTGGGCTGTCCAGGGAACACTCACCATGGCTTTTTTTGGCCAGTGCCATGAGTGTCATTGCTGGGATATAACACTGCTGCTTTTACAGGCAAGTTACAAGGCATGCTTGCTGGTTTGTCTGGGGTCTTATGATGATAGGAATAATGTAGATTTTCCAATTATCACTAAAAAAACAGTAGCATCAAAATATTAAGAAATGCAAACTACCATGGCAAGGTTTTTTTGAAGTAGCCTTTCCTTTAACTTCATGTCTACCATACCTGCCCTTCGCATGCTGATGTTATAGCCTGTGACAAATAATTTTCAGCAAAAATAATATTCTGATCTTGCAAAGCTACTGTATGGGCACAAGCCTTCTCTTATTGATCATACCGTTATTGGGTCCAGTTAGTGGGTAAAGTCTGTTAAATATATTTTTAAAAAGGGGGCAACTGTAAGACTTGATGCAATAATAATTTGCCCATTTTGTTTATCAGCTCCTGGCTCGACATTGCCAATACATCAGGCAAAGCATAGATGCCCGAGAGATACTAAAAATCTCACTCTGAACTCACAATTATGTTAGCATTTTTAACACATTGGTTTCCCGTCATTACTGTCATGTAAAGCAAGGAACAATACAAAGGCAAAATGAAAAAAAAATAAAAATTAACCTAGCCAAGTGATTTCATTCTCTGGCTGTAGATTTTAAATATCTTTCTTTAACAGGAAGTCTTCCCCATAGATTTCGGCGGAAAACAGCTATGTTCGCACATACACAGGTTGCCCATTGGAGGGAGAGAAACATGGTGGCTTTTTATTATGTGGGCTACACAGACACTGCAAATTGAAGCTTGAGACAGCAGGGCTGCTTCTGTTTCACCACAATATGGCCTGCTGACAATTAGCCTGTCTGCTCGGGCTGCTTTTCTTCCCTATCCCATCCCCACATAGCAATTAATAGGAGTGAAAGCAAGCCTGTGCGCTCCCTTGCTACGTGTTGGAGCAGCTGCTTGGGCGATCCAGGGGGTTCAGGTGAATACCCAGAAGATCTTTCCTGGAAAGCTGACAACTCTTCTAGGCCTGAATTTATAATATGGACAAACTAAAAGAGTCAATTACCACAGTGTACAGATGATACATAGCAGAGGATGAGGATTTGTGAATTCTTAAAGCTGAACCAGACCATCTTCTACTTTGACCCCCTGCACAAATCAGACTGAACAACTCCAGATACTACTGAGCCTAACAGCTTGCATTTGGCCAAATGCAATTATTCCTCCTGGATTGGAATTTTCCATAAAGTCACATTGATGAGCTCTAACTACACCGCCCATCTGTAACTCTAAGAATTAAATTATGCACAGGCTTTCCCATTGTTTTTTGTGGGCAAGAGATTATTCATGCCATTTACACAATTCAGCCGTGTAAAAACACAGCAGCCTGGCTCACAATTACCAGTTGTATTCCAGCCCCTCCAATACTGGTATTAACAAGTTATATTCAGGTTTTAACAGAGATAACCCTGATAGCAATGCTGGTGAGGTTTTTCTAGCACCCTTCTGCTCACAGTTGAGTAAGCCTCCCCAGAGCACTGGCTTCTCGCCCT
The DNA here is from genome assembly GCA_008711295.1 of Anarhynchus alexandrinus. Lineage (NCBI taxonomy): Eukaryota > Metazoa > Chordata > Aves > Charadriiformes > Charadriidae > Anarhynchus > Anarhynchus alexandrinus. The sequence goes on from VUYV01000168.1 coordinate 1,155,029, forward strand.
GCTCCAGTTTCAGACTTTTCTGCCCAAGAATTCTTTGTTTTACTGTACAGCAAACAGGTCTGTGCCCTCTAGGGAAACAGGAGCTCCCCCAACTCCATTAAGCTGCATGCACATCTCCTGGCTTTCTGGAAATAAGGTTTCTCCTCCCAGTGATCAACTCTGAAAGGACAGCGAGATGGTCAAAGTAGCTGAGCCACTGATGGAAAAGGTATTAGAAACACACAGGTATTAAAACCCCCTAGAAATTAATTCTGGAAGCGACCGGTGACAGTATGTCTCCATTCTTCTCTCAATGCAATATAAACTCCCTTTTGTCCGCTGTCTTTTTATCCCACTCCAAGTTTTTGTCATAGAAATCCAGAGGAATAACTTTACTGGATTCGATGGCATTAAAGCAGAAGTATGGGGGAAATCCCCAAGTGGATGATCCTTCCTACCCAACCCTGGTTCAGCATCTCTGTACATAGGAAGCAATGTCACAGTTTTTCAGGTCACTCAGCGTGGTGTAACCCAACCGCTCTGTGCAAAGTGCCCAACTCCATGGCGTCTCATCCATACACATGCCCCCTCTCAGTGAGTGCCTGGTAGGGTCAGCATCTGTCATGTTGGGTCTACCAATACTTCTGTATGTTGTCATCATGCAGGGCATGTGCCTAGCAGGAGCAATTCTTTGTGCAGGTTATTCAGCTATTACTCTCCAGGAAATCTCTTCATCAGCATAGGCCCTACTCTAATGAGCAGCAAGGCGGAAATTGGGCTCTCCAATGAAAACAGCTATTGGTTTATTTGTTTGGTTTTTTATTTCAACATAGCAATCTCCCTACAGAACGTTCTAGGAAAGCACAAGAGAAATGTTTCTTCTGTGAAATGTAATTAACATAGTTTTCTTCCTGTTGCAAAGTAGAATCGCAAATATAAACCGAAACACAAGAATGGTGTTATTTTGGGCGGTGGTTTGTGCATTTCAAAATACTGTGAAGAGTTTTGTTTGTCAAGCTGAAGACAGGGCAGACGTCTGTCCCCCTTCCTGTTTAAGCCAGTGGTCTGGGAAGGGCTGCCGTAACCTATAATGACGGTTAGCTTGCTGAAAGCAACTTGTTTCCCCTGGTCTATAAATGCAGTTTTCCAAAGATTGAACATATGCCACAACATGCACATGCTTTGTGATCCTGTTTGACATGCCCAATCCTGTTCTGATGTCCCGTAATATTAAAACTTACATCGAAATACTCAGTTCTGACAAACCTAATACATATACTTTCTCATACACAGCTCACATGAGGATGCGGAACGCTCCTTCAAAGTCAAAGAAATGAGTCAAACTTTCCTTTGCAAAAGTATTTCCTAACTGTGGAAGAACTTGACCAAACACAGGACCATTTTCACGTTTCACTGTGTATTTGCAATTGCTCTTGAGGTGGCACAGCATTTAAACCTGCGTACAGCTGAGCCCCAGGAGCTGTTGAGGGAAGCAGAATGTAGCACAACGTGGCCCAGCGGTCGCAGCCTAGGAAAGCAGTGGTAAGGCACCTCCTGGCCAGAGGTCATTTTAACCAGATGGGTAACTCCCTGCAATGTGTCCCCACATGCAAAACGTATAATCCAAGACGGAAACAGAGGACTGAAATAACAAATGGTTTACTTGCCCCTGCTCTTCAAACAAGGTCAATCATTAAACAAAAATGAAAAATTACGTTCTGTCAGTGAAAGGCGTCACTAGTATAAGTGGGTATACACTTACTGAACTTGTTTGTGTCTGGGCTCAATAGTCATTACTATAAATCTTTCTGAGCCAGATTACCTTAAAAAAATATCAGCTGATTCCTATCTTATTTTCTTAAGTCACTGCAGGAATTTAAAAGCAAATATCCTGGCCTCCATCCATGGTCTGGCAAGGCCCACATGGGAGCAATACCTGTTTGCCTGAGAGCTGCTCTCCCCTGACACTTGAACACAGGAGTGCACTGCTGTTGCCCTCTTCTTCCTCACACTGGACATCCCTCTGTACTGCCAGGGCCTGGGGGCTCCAGGCAGACTTGCACATCTTGGCGAGAAATGTGCTGAACCTTCAGCAGTGGCATCACCGCCACTGCCCAGGGAGTTGGCAAAGCAACATGGAGGGGTGCTTCTCCCAACAGTCAAGGCATGTGTGAGAAGGCTATAGGAGTGCATGTGACTAAGAAGAAGCAGTATATGGACATAGCATATATATTTAAAACTAATTTTCTAGATATCAGAAGATATTTAGCTATCTATGAGAAGGTATCCCCATCCTACCTGGAAGGTGTTTGTTAAGATCTAAACCACATTTTCCAAGACAAGAGGAGCAACACAGGAGAAAGCAGGGAAGGTGGAAAGAAATAAATATTTTGATTTCCAGGTAATTGCACAAAGGCCACTGGACAAAACCTGAAATGCTTCTTGAATCAAATTCCTATTGAAAGTCAGGAACCTGAAATGTGTCCCCTCACACATGTTTTACAATGTTTTGGCCCATTTGGTCCGGTGACTTACTCTGTCACAACACAACATCGATGGCTATGGCTCAGCAAGGGTTTTCCCAGAGACCTGACACTTCCGGCAAGCATTTAGTACCAGATTACTCTTCTAGCTCTGTTTGTGGAGCCTGTGACAGATCCAGCCTTGCAGCAGGAGCAGATGCCAAGGAGAGAGATGCTGAGACAGCCAATGCACACCCCTACCCTCCCAAAACCCCATCAGGGTGCTGCTGTGAGCAGCTGCCCTCCTGCCCACCCCAATTCTAGCCACCTGGCAAGTGCCAGGGCGTGCAGCCTGAGGCATTAGATGCATTTCACTCTTGCCTGCCAGCACAAACCTGCAAGGAAAATCCAGTCACAAGCACATAAGTCACTTCCTTCCCTAGCAACGTGCACGAGGCACCAAATCCTAAACCAGCTCCATTACTTGGCAAGGCTTTGAGGTCCTCCTGCGTTTTGCACTGACTCAAGCAGGGTGCTGATAGCAGAGGATGCATTCATTACACCCAGGGCCATGGTGTCCCGCATGGCCCTTGTCTGGCCAAGGGGATAACACAGGCAAGCAGGTCTGAGGAGGGTAGGGGTGCCGGGCACAGCATGGATTTAGCATTCATATGGCACTGACAGTGATCACTGGGATTGCTGCAGGGTAACAATCACAAGCATGTCTCCCTGTGGCCTGTCAGGGTGTACAAAAAGGCTTGGAGGTTTCTTAAGGAAAAACAAGCAGGGAAAGGCACAGAAAAATTGTCAGGCAAATCACAGAATCAGTCAACTCATGGGGAGGTGTTTTAAGCCAACCATTGTGTGTAGTTTTTTGCTTTTTACATCTGTTGCAGGTACACGTCACTCAGACCAGACACCTGGCACACCTGCAGGCTTTGGAGAAACAAGCTGACCATCAGGAGGAGCTGAGGTGCAAATTACCCCTTTATATATCAAACACAAAGAAATACAAATCAATTCTGAGCAACTCTAGAGGTATGACAGACTGCTTTGTTTCAGTAACATGTAAAGCTTTTAAACTGGGATTTTCCGGCAGCCTTCTAGTGCCAGGCTGGTGGCTTATGAATCATGTTTTGTCTGTCACATCAGCAAGCCAAGTGTGTCAATTCCTGCAGCAAAGGCAATTAAAGCTCTCTGTTGCTCAGCCTAATGAGAGCAGGCTCCAGGCTGAGGAGTGCTTTACTCTATTTAAGAGGAAGATGCTCACATCAGCCACAGAACACCTCTCCAATACAAGCTTTGCCTTCCTGGGGGGGTCTTTAATGACAGCACACCATTACAAGACAAGAACAACCTAAAATAAAAGTCTCTCTCAAGCACACAAACACTGAATATCCAGCAGTGCTAGGAAAACACAAGTAGCTATCAGTAGGTACTTGTATGTGAACTGAATTGAATTATACCAGCGCTTTGCTACCTACACTGCAAACTAATTCCTTTATGGTTTCTGCAAGAAGGGGAGGTAAAAAGAGCATGCCATGACACATACCTAGAGCAAAACCTTCCCCTTTTGCCTGGCATGCTGACTGGTCACCAGCCCTTGCTGAGGCTCAGAGCCTGTGGCAGGCTCTGGAAATACAGATCCCACATACAGAAAGGGTAAGAAATGCGCAACATCACAATTCCCCTTCTGATACAAATCACACTGAGGGACTGGTTAGGGACAGTGGAGGATCAAAGAAAAAGAACAAGTAAAATAGCTTTTTTTTCCAGCTGTTTCTCATCTCCTGGAAAAACACATCACAGTAGCTGCTCAAGGTACTTGGGTTGTCACCTGCACACAGACCCAGCTGTCCCACGCTGAGCTGTTTACAGCCTCAGGGCTTTATTTCCCTTTGAAGAGGATAGCTTTTGACCTGTGCCCTTGCACCTCCTACATCTCTGAGCACTTAAAAACCTTTTCCATGGTCCTCATGGCTATTGGAAATCTTCTGCAAACACAGAGAAGCAGAACAGCTGTTTTGAAAACAGCCTGACAGAGCAAGTCCATGCCAGAGCCCTGTGTGGCTCTGCCTCCTGAGCCCAGCATCCCTGGGAAAGGGCCCCCTTGCTTTCCCCTTTACTGGATAAGGCCCTGACATGAAGTGGTGTACTAGTCGCTTTGTCCCTGACAGTGTCCTCTTTGAATAGGAGAGAAACCAAGGCTAACATCAGCTACTGGTGAGGCTTTTGTACCATGAGGCAGAAGTATTTTATTGCTGTCATTAAAACCCCAGAGATGGAATCTCACTGGTGTCCTAATGCATACCTTGTTAACTTAATCTCATTTTCTAGTTAGTCATGAACTCTCAGACTGCATTCATGCCGTTAAACAAATAGGAGTTTCAGGGATGAAGTGTGGTGCATAGCTTGCTGCTGCCAAACCCAGCTAGTACCTTCCCCTCCTTTTAGGTGTGCCAGAGCAGGCTGCCCAGCCAGCACAACCCAGGACAGTGCCTGGCCACAGAGCTCAGTCCCTGGGGCATCAGCACCTCTGTGTTGCCACCCGAGAAGCGGATGCAGTGGCTATGGGTTGCGGCACAGAGGATGAAAACGTCTCCCTCCCCGCAAAACTCTGCCGGATGCACAGACTCCCCCCAGTTCCCCTCCACATCCCTCAGGGGAGAAATACAAGCCCCCATCCCAACAAACGCCTCCACGTACCAACTCGGGGGATGTTTCTCTAGCTCTGAAACCCCAGGCCTGGGCAGTGGTTGAGCCACATGGAGAAAGGGCCCGGTTTTGTTTTTCCAGTGACTGTAGCGATGCTCTGCTCTTTTCTGGGGTCTGGCCTTTTGTTTTATGTGGCCCAGAGCCAGGCAGCACTAGTTAAGCAACAGCAAAACAGTTCTGGTCTAGCACAGTCTCTGTTAAAATCTTACTCCTGGCTCAGCGACCAGGAAGCTAAAAATTAACTACCTCCCTCGAGCATGCCTCCACAAAAGCCCCTTTTGTAGAGCACACCGGTAAGGGCAGGCAGGACAACACGGGGGCAGGGGGTAAGCATCCAGGGCTTACAGAGAGGGGCAGTGCAGGGTGGCAACAGGGAGCAGAGACATCCTCCTGAGTGGGGAGCTGGGAGAGGGTGAGGACATGTATCACAGCAGCTCCCCTTAAACACATTTGGTACCCATAGCTGGTGACAAGGGAGAGGGCACCCAGAGAGGACCGATGTCATTTTTTCCCCAGGAGAAAGGCAGTTTCCTGCCACCCGTTTCCAGGATGACTTACTCATTGCTGGGAAGTGCTGAGAGCAGCAGCTGTTCCCTCCCCAGTTCTTGCACAGCAAATCCCATCTTGCCCCCAGGCGTGTCAGAGCTGGTTTCCAGTGGCCAAAGGAGGCCCACGAAAGCTGGGAGGCAGCAGGGCAGTCACTGGGTCCAAACGAGGTGACAAAATCATCAGCTGCTTGTGACACACCCCAAGCAACTTTGCTTCAGGCAATTAGCTTGGAGACAAACATACCTGCCTGTAAGTGATTTACATTCACAATACCTTAACCTCCGTGCATGGGAGCTGTCTGTGAAACCCAGGGAGCCCATCTGGGGAAACTGAGCCAGAGAAGTCCCTCGTGATCTGCCGCACAAGCCTCCTCCTGCTAAGTGGAGATGGGACCTGTGCAAACTAACCTACCGGTCTTCAACATTTGACTTCTCTCATCACCAGTATAACAGTTAATTCCTCTTTTACAGGTGACCATTTCACAGCAAGAACCTTTCCTTTGCACTAATGATCTTGATTCAGACGCATTAATAACAAACAGGAATAAAGGCAAAGATTTTCCAAGGCAGCAAATGAGACTCCGAGGTCTGCCAGGCCACAGCAGTGCTGGGTCTCTTGAGATTCCCCCACAGCCTTCCCCATGGCGTCTCCCCTTCACTCCTGTTTTGTCTCATTTCAAAAAGCAGAAAATGAAGCTTGGAAGCATAGAAGAACCAGATACCCTGAATAACCAGGATGCTATTCCACAAAACTGATATCTAACAAATTTCATTAAGGAATGCCTTGACTTCTGTTTGGCTGGGGATTTTGGATAGTCAGAGCAAGAAGCCAGGACCAGTTTACTCAGAATGGAGCAGAAGAGGCGAGCACTGACAGAGGGCAGAGCAGGGAGAAATGAAACACCAGGGTGGAAATGCAGAGTGGAAAAGGCCAGGCTGGAGAAACAGGGGTGGAAAAAAAGGCCAAAGGGGAAAAATGCAAATAGAAAAGTCAGAAGGCTGGCGGGGGAGAAGGCTTGAAGCACAGGTAGCTCAGGAAACTGAGCTGGAAAGGGGGGAGGGAAAGCAAAATAAGAAAGAGGAATCCACTCCAAAAGGCAGAGCTGGTTAGTCAGAGGCAGAGCTGAAGCAGAGGGAAACGGTTAGGAATGAGCACAGTCCCAATCCACCCTGTCCCCACCAGCACTACACAGCCTTCTGCCCAAGTCTGTGGCAATGGTCCCTGCTGGGGCAGGTCCACCAGCATCTTTAAGTCCTGCATCAGCTCTACTTTCATGAGCCTGATCACTTAATTATATATTATCCTCAGGGATATATTTTCCTCTGCCTCACAGCTTGGTGTGCTCTGCATAAAAAATTTAGAGTGTAAACTTAACTGCAGTTTGTGCACTTGGTGCTCACACAGTGCTCAGAATTTCTATAGCTTACCTAAACGTGTCCCCGCTATCGCTGGCATGTACAGCGTACGCTGTCAGCAGGACTCCACTCAAATACACTGCCAACAGCAACTATTTTATTTCTCCCAAGGCATTTTCCACACATATCAGCACACCTATCCTGCTCCTCTGCCATACATAACAGATGGAGCCCAAAGTCATCGACTAAATGAACTCACAGCGGGCCAATATTTTCCTTCTGTTTCTGCTTGTTTGCATACCTGAAGAACCCTTTCTTGTAGTTTTTGACATCTCTGGCCAATTTCCGTTCAAGCTAAGCTTTTGCTTTTCTAACTGCATTTCTGCAGTTTTAGTAGCAGGAAGAGATGCTCCTCAGCAAGGATGTGGGATCATAATCTGACCAAAACTAACTGTTTAACATGCAGTGGCTGATCCACATCATCGCTTCCCGCAGCAGCAGCATCCCCTGGTCCCTGCCAGACAATCATTACATGCTTTTGTTAGATTTCTATATATGCTCTTTTCTGTAAATTTAAAGAGGACCTTCCCTTCCAGTAAATTACAGCTTTCTTTTGGCTTTCAGGCCAGTCTGCAGCTCATGTTTTCATACAGTCTGAGTTGCTCTCATTTGGCTTTTCCAAGGCACTGACTGTGGAGAAGGTTAAGCAGTTTAGTGGTTGAGTCGCTGGTACAAAAACAAACCTACAGATTTCTGATCCAGAACACACACCAAAACAACACACTATAGAAAAACAGCCTACCTGGAGCCAAGTATACGTGCTATTGCATTACACACCCCTGATGTTTATTTACAAAGCAAGCCAAGTAGGACTGCTGTCCTCCAGGTTTCCTTTAACATGTACTTTTCGTGCCCAGAAGCTGTCCTTGGATTGGGTTTTTGGTGTGAGGGGTGTAAAGCAGCCATGTGTGCAGGAGCTGCAGACAGTAGGCTTCTCCAGCACATCTACGAAAAGGTGAAATGCAGGTGTTCATTGGAGGGCTTGTCCACAGCTGCTGTGCGCTCTGAGATACCTAAGACAACCTAAGTGGATTTGGTGCACCTACGTTGTGGCTTTCCTCCCAGAAAGCACACCCATCATCCCACCCAGGAGGACCTCAGTTGTCACCACAGAAGAAAACACCTTTCCAGGGACTCTGCAGCTTCACACAGGTGCCCTGAACACCACAGTCCACAAGCCACAGCACTGAGCTGGGCCAGTCAACCAACAGCCCTGCTCACACCCCGCTGATGGTGTTGGTACCTGCAGTGCTGCCAGCCCCACAGCCTGGAGCATGAGATGCTGCTCCCATCCTGTTCCAGTGGCCTTGGCACCCACAGCTCCCCAGGCAGAGCTGAGGGTGGGTTTGTAAGGGGGCTGGTACCAGTGCTTAAGACAAGGAGCAGCTCATAGGCAGCTGCTGCCCTCCTGGAAAAGATAAGGAGGCTTCCCTAAGGGGCTGAATGCCCAAAGGCTGGGTTCAGCAGGTTTCCTTAATGAGGATGCTGCAGCAAGATACATCACTGGAAAACCTTTGCAGCTGTGTGTGCTTTGGGGCAAGGACCTGACCTGAGCCTTGCCCAGCTGGCCTGCTGTGGCAATCCCCAATTAGGGGCTATGGCGAACCGTCCCCTCATCCGGCTCACTCGACTCATGGGGGAGCTGACCCCTTTTAGACCCTGTGCCTGCTATTCCCAGTACTGCTGAACATGCTGGCCCACGTGCAAAAGCAATGGTAACAGAAATCCACTTTTGCAAAATCTGAAGGGTTGCCATTGCCACAGCTGCTGCAGGAAACCCTCTGCACCTCACGCGTGAGGGCTTTTAGGCTCTAGAAATCAGTGATAGACCACAACAGCAGATGTTTCTCCTTTAAGCACAACATTTACCTGAATGAACAAGCACCCATACTCACCTGGCCACATCCCCACAATTAGTATTTGTAAGGGAAGCTGGGATTTGTAGGGACAATTTCTTTCTGCTTCTGTACACCCAGAAAGTACTCTAGTGTACATAGCACTCTTCGCTTGGGTTCACTCTGTTACAGGGTGGGACGAGAGACCCTAAAGCACTTCAGCAACAGCCTCTGCTGTCCCGACATGAAGAAACATCTGTTGATGAATCACTGCTGCCCTTCAGTAAAAAAACCAAAAGCAATGCATGGCAACAGGATGTAAACACATATATATTAAAGGTCTAAATTAAAGTTTTTTCCCAAAAATACACAACTCAGCAGAGCCAAAGACCAAAGAACCACAGAGGAACACCTCCCAGACCTGGTGGCCACATCTAGCCTGGCTGTAAGCTTGCTGTGGGTGTTGGGGCATGAGGGGGGGCAGTGGGCCACCCTGCCAGCTCCCACCTCTCCAGCGCCCAGCTTTCACTGCGAGGAAAAACCGGCTCCCTGCTGTGCTCCAATGCTCCAGGAAAACCCCTTCCTCGGGAAACTTGCAGTTTGTCCATTCAGTGGCCGCTTGTGCTCTTTGGCAATCAAGTTTTGGAAGAGTGGAGCCAGGCACGTCAGTGGTGGGTGAGGAGCGGGCTTGGGGTGAGCATCCCAAAATGCTGCATGCCCCAGGGTGTAGAGCCAGAGTCACTGCACAAAAATTCCAGGTGCTGTAACAGCAGCTGTGCAAGGAGGTAGTGCTGTTTTATAAATGTATGTCATTTATACCTGAGCTAGCCAGTTTTCTACCTGGCCTCGCCGTTCAAGCAGGGTTCCCCGGGCTCCCGGGGAAGCACAGGGGCGAGGGCAGCAGTACCCATCCCGGCAGCAGGTGGAGCTGGGCATCGTTCAACAGGCACGAAACATTCCCAGCAAAAGGCTTTTTATTCCACTAGATGGTGCTCAGGCCTTGCTTATGGATGTTGCGTAACGGCGTGGACAAGAGGATGCGGTCAGGACTGGGGATGGAATTGGCCGGGCGCCACGTCGGGGTCCCCATGGGGCTGCAAATCTGCCAGTCCCAACCCTGCCAGCGGCGAGATCCCAAACCCACCCCCTTCATTTGCCAGGTGACGGCATACACCGAGCCTGAGCTCCCTGGATCATTGCCGTGGTCCATCAGACAGGGTGTGACATGCCATGGCAATTCCGAGGGCGATTTGCCCAGCCCAGGCTGCCAGCAGTCCGTTTCTCTCTGGTCTGGGTGGTCCCTAAGCCTTTGGGGGTCTTGTGGATGCTGCCCCATGCCCGGGAAGCTGCAGGCAAACCCCTACCCCAGGCTGCTTAAACCTCCATGTCCCTGCAGCACCGGCACCAGGCTGCCTGGCGCTGATCCCCTGGGGACACCGGGGCCTGATGCCCTGGTGTGGGGTGTAGTGGGCACATGCAATTTTTGATCCTTCCTGCTGGAGAGCACAAGCTCTAGCAAGGCAGAGCCCCAACAGCTGGTGCTACTGATAGCACCGGTGAGGTACGCAGTGTTATCCTTGTCCTGGTGGTCCCAGCATCAATCACCCACAGACAATCCCTAAGAACTAAGTCTATGGCCCGAAACAGGACCTGCCCGTTCCCCACGTGTGGCTGCGCAGAGGGCAGGGGAGCAGGTGCCCTGCAGGTGCATTGCCCACATCGTAGCTGCTCTCACCCCCTCTGCCTGCATGGGCACAGCGCCAGTGGGGAGTCCCCTCCCGGCGTGCTGAGAGCAGCACCTCTCCCCATGAGGCTCGACGCTGCTCCCACTGCGCCATTTGCTCCGGCGTGTTGCCGAGCACACCCGTTTTAGCAGCTTCTCGGACAGAAAAAGCAACCTGCAATTGCATAAACAGTGATTAACTTTGGGCACCACCGGCGGCACGGCTCCAGCCTGTCGAAGGCCAGCCTGGCTCACGTGCAGGGGCCAGCGGTGGGAATGGCGGCGGCACAGCCAGGTTGTTATGGTGCTCCTGGAAGGACAGTGGGGCCAGCAAGCGCCCTGGCAGCATGCTTGAGGGCATGATGGGGATTTCTCGCTGCGGGACATGGACGAGCTGAGGGGGTAGATGCTCCGTGGGGCTCCCCAGCAAGGAGAAACTGCCCAGAGAGGCCAGAGAACCTCAGCAGGAGCTGGTGGGATTTAGTACCCCAAGGGAGGGATTTGCAGGGCTGGTTGGCCAAATTGCAGTCCCAGAGCCAATGACTGCACCAGGGATGTACTGGGGCCAGAAATACCCCCATGCCCAGGGACCAGCCCCCCACCAGCATGCTGCTCATGGCAAAGCAGCTGCTGCAAATACCAAAGTCAGCAGAGTCTTAGGTATGTAAATGCCTTTATTTCTCCATTAGGTTGGAAGTGAAACCGCGAGGACAGAGGCTTTTTCTCACCATTCATTTACTCGCTTCGCATCAGTGCACGAACAACGCTACCCTATGGTGTGTAGCATGATTGCCGTTACATGGCTGTCTAGCACAGCAAACCCATGCATTGCTGTCGCAACCCCCCTCAAATTAACAGCAGGATTGCATGAACCAGTGATTTTTGGCGCCTGGGCTGCAAAGCACTCTGTGACCCCACCAACATGCGGGGTGCCCCTCAACCAGGCAGGAGCAGCACCCACAGCGGGGATGCTGGGGGGGGGAAACAACATGTGGGACCCCCCAACTCCACCGCTGGAGCCCACTGGGGCAGACACCGGCAACCCCTCAGAGGGTCCCCCGGCTCCAGCGGCCGTGGGGGTGCCCTGGGGCACCCCACCCCGAGGGCTGTAGTCCCATCTGTCGGCTGTCGCTGTGGCTGCCCCGCTCCCCCTCGGACGACTGGCTGCTGTCGGCACTCCCGAGGCCGGTGTAGGGGCCGCGAGGGCCTCCCCCCGCCCTGCCAACAGTGTAAAAGGACCACTCACGGACGTGGAGCTCATTGGCGCGCTTCAGCTGGTCCACCTGCCTGCTGTGGCCCAGCGCTGCAAACGCCCCCGGCGCCCCGGCCCCAAGCCTCCTGCCATGGTGCCCGGGGAGGCGGCCACCCCCGGCGCCTGCCACCGCTGCCCCAGCCTTGGCACCTCGCCCCCGCTCCCAGCCTTTGCCCGCTGCCACGCTGCCCCCAGCTTGCCCTGCCTGTGGAGGGGGGCTGCCCTTCGCTTCGGTGGCGCGTGGCCTTCCCACGGCATCACCACCATGGCCGCCAGCACTTGCCTGGGCCCCACTCAACACCTGGCTGCCAGCTTTCCTGTGTGGGGACAGCGGTTTGTCCATCCTGGGTGTCTTGTCCAGCCCCGCTCCCCCCGGCCAGACCCTTGCCCCTTGCTGTCCCTCCCTGTGGGGCTGGGGGGTGGCTGGACCCACTTCCCCGCTCCCCCCTCTCCCCGCCATGGCACTCTCATCTGCCTTGCGGCCGCTGGCCACCCCCAGGGCGGTGCTGCAGTCCCCCTTGCTCACCCCGGGGGAATCCACAGTGATGCCCAGGCGGATGCTGGCCCCCTTGGCTGGGACAGTGGCAGCAGCCTCCTTGTCACCCCCCTGGCGGGGAATAGTGACAGCTGGGCGGCCTGGCCTCCCCTCGAACCTCTGCCCCTCACCTCTTGCCTCATCATCGCCTTTCTCACGGATGCCAGCCCCCACCGGGATGGTAATGCCACTACCAGTGATCCTCCAGGGGCTGGGGGCCACTGGTCCTTCTCCATCACCAAAGGTGGTAGCACCATCCTCATTGTCTCCTGTGGGACGGCCATCCCTGGGGCTGCTGGTGACACTGTCCCCATGGCTCGGGGTGGCTGTGGTGGCCAGTCCTTCAGGCTGCTTGCGAGGAGGGATACCATCATCATCACGACTATCGTATGCCGCAGTGATGCCCAGCTTGGGTAGGGGGCTGCTGGTTCCTGCAGTGGAGATGCTGTCATCCTCGCTGCCAACAGTGGCACTGGCCTGGGTGGTTTCTTGCTCCCCCACGTGGATGTTCGCCCTCCCAATGAAGATGTTGACCTCGTCATCCTTGTCTGGAGAGATTTGGGTGAAGCTGGTGCTGCCCACCTTCCCGCGAGTGACAGTGACACTGCCTGAGTCGGGGATGTAAGCATATTCATCCACACCTTTGGCATCAACTTGTACGTCCTCCATATTCTCGGTGACAGAGGTGAGAGCAGCACCTCCTGCCCCTGTGCCCCGCATGACGCCCTCCTGCTCTTGGCCAGGGACAGTGGCCTCACCACTACCCTCGTCCCCAGCCCCTCCAGTGGTGGGGTCCCTCTCCCTCCCATCTGTCATGGCCCCCTCCACTGGAATCCCCCCAGGGGCACCATCGTCCCTGTCCTTGCTCCTGCTCCTGACATCAGACCTGTTCCCTGCCACGACCTCACCGGGGCCCTGGGGGAGAATGGAAACACCACCGTCGACTTCAAACACCAAATCCAGGTCACCGCTGCCCTCTGAGCTGGCCGGGGTGGGACTTGCGACACCAACACCACCGCGCGCTCGCGTGCCAGTGACTGGGTGAGAACTGTAAGCATCCCCACCACGACCTGGGGTGCTGTGGTTTTCGGGCTTGACGCCAATCCTGTTCTCCATCACATCAGTGCTGTCATTGTCACCTTGCTCTGGGGTTGCCCCATGCTCTGTTGGCTCTGGCCTGGCATTGTCCTCACCCAGCTGGTGGCCAGGGATGACTCTCTGGCTATCAGCCTCTTCCTTCTGTGAAGGAGACACAAGAGAGAGGTCAGGGTCAGCCCCGGCGCCTGACGGCTGCGTGGGGCACCGCAGCCAAGCCGAGGTCCTGCTATTCTGCCTGGCTGTCTCCTCACCTTTATCTGTGTCTGGTTCCTCCGCGTTGAAAATGAGTAGACATATTTGAAAACGTAGAAGCCATGCTTGGCATTGCAGCCTTTCAGCAGTATCTGGTGGGGAAGAAAATAAAACTGACAATTTTCTTATTAGATGTGATGGCAGGAGCCTCCCTTGCTGTGCCTGGCACTGCAGCAGGTCCCCCCAGCACCCTGGGGCCCCAGGGTGGGCAGTAGCTCCCACCATCTCATGGCCACCGGTGTAGGCAGGGACCTGGGCAGGGTGCGTGTGCTCGCCCCCTGGGCTCTGGGGTTTGGCTTTCCCTTGGGCTCATTTTCTGCCTTTGCTTGCTTTCAGGAGCTGTGGGTTTGGGGTTTTTTTGCAAAGTAGCTTATGGCTTGAATAAACAACCTGGTTTATGGTCCCATCAGACATGAGTGATGGGACCGATGGCGACTGAAGTGCTGGAAGGAGAGCAGCTGGCTACCAATAGGAAAAAACAGGCATTTTTTTTCCCCTGCTCTTTATAAGGGCTGCTCAGATGTGAGGGGACTACCATTCTCTTTTTCTTCAGCTCACTGGGGCTGCCCTCCAAAAGCAGCTTTTTTTTCCCTGTGCCCCCAGTGCAGGGTANTTCGCAGCAGCTCTCCCAGGCAGCGGCGGCGGCACCTGCAGACAGCAAAACACAAGTGAGAGCCAAGGCGTCAAACACTGCCCCAGCGTACAGGTGGCTGCCAATGCCCACTGCCGGCCGCCCACCCTGCCCAGTGTGATGGGCATGCCACAGTGTCCAGGAAAGGGTGGGAAAACTGTGTTGATAAGCCAATAAATTCCTGCGTGCTACCTGGGGTGCCGGCTTAAAGCCAGCCATAGTAGACAAGGTCAAAAAAAACATTTCCAGCGTCTGGAAAGTATTGCAGATTCTGCTACAGCACTCTTGCATTACATGCTACTTTTAATAGGATATTGTTGGTCTTCAAATACCCTTTTAGTGGATTCTGCTGCAGTGTATTTTTATTGCAGTGCAGTTTTAATGCGTGGCACCACTGCTCACACCACAATGCTCCAACTTATGGCTGGGATCTGACTGTGACGGAAGCCTGGAGCTGGTTAACTGGTAGTGATTCCCAGTGTTTACTGGGCAACTGAGCAGCAATGCCTGTGCCCTCACAGCCAGGTTTCTGTACATGCTTGCAGGCTTCTGGCTTCCCCTGATTATCCTGGCATCTTTTGGGATGTATTGGCCAGTGCATCCCTCAGGGATGGGGGACCTGGAGGTGGGAGCATCCTGTAATACCCACCAAGCCATTTAGCGCCATTCCCTATGTGTCAGAGGGGGAGATGGCCCCATGGAGGGGAGCCCCCTCCTGTCTCAGCAAAATCAGCCACTGAAGTGCCCCAAGCTAGCTGAAAAGGGCAGAAATGCACCCCAGAGTATTAAATATTCCTGGGTTATTCCATGGTTTGTGAACAATGTCAAAGGCTGGATTACAGCCCTGGTTATGCAGCAGAGTATAAACTGGCTCTCTTCTGTGCCCCTATCTGAAAAGCAAATCTGCACTGATTTACGACCTTCCCACATGCTGCCCTGTGACAGACTGGTTGTGCCAGCTTGCCCTGGGGGCTAAAGAACACACAGCCAGCCGGGGCCCAGCCCTCAGGGGAGATGTGGCTTTCCTCCTCCTTACCCTGCCGGAAAAGCAAGCCTTTGCTGGGGCCAGATTTTCACTCTAGCTGTGTTGGGCAACAGTTATGCAGGCCAAAAATGGCTGCTATTATATTTATCTTAGTTTGACCTTTGTTTCAGTTGCACCTGTCTGAATTTCACATTAGGAGAGCTGGAATATAATTGCAGGCACCCCTCCGACCCCTGTTACCCACATGGGTAAGGTTAGCATCCTTCCCACACCTCCCTTTCCCATCCTTCCACACCTCCCTTCGGGCTGTTCCCAGGCCAAAAGCTCTGGGCAGATCCCAAATCCACAGAAAAATCCAGAGGGAGAGTTATAGCAACCCAGACCGGCCCTTGCACAATGCCCTAACTGCTAAATTAAAGGGACACGCTCAGGAACTTCAGTGCTAATACATATTTTTCTTGCTGGGTTCATCTCTGCGCCAGCACCTCAACACACCCCCCTCCTTCCCCCGCAAGCCCCAGAGGTGCTACATGCAAGTACAGTGCATGCTTTCCTGCTGCTGAAAGCATGCTGGGGCGCACTGGGTGGTACACCCCGCGCTTTCGGCAGCATGCTGGGAAGCCAGGGAGAGCCATACTCACGGGTGTCGAGAGGGCCGTGCTGAGCAGGCACAGGCACAGGCACAGAAGGGCTGTATGCATCTTGGACAGCTCCTGGGGGCACAAAGCAGAGCATCACTGGAGTTTGTCTTCCTGGGGCTTGTGGTCCCCGACAGTCCCGGTCAGCAGCAACCCAAAAGCCCCCATGGCAGTGGGGTTATCCAGCAACCCCTGATGTTCCCCAGGCTTTGCAGTGGCTCTTGGCATTGCTCTGCCTCTCTGCACCCCTCACAGCAAAGGCAATGCTCTTGCCGTGTGCATATGGCAGCGAGGCAAGGACATGTGCATGGCCAGCAGCACCACGTGGGCACTCTGACATCAGGCGTTAACGCTTCTTAACTCGCTCTGTCAAAGCAGCTTGGGTGGATATTTGCAGAAAATGTCCACCAAAACTGCTGCAGGCTGAGCCATACAGTCATAAGTCCAAATTAAGAAACTTGCACGCTGTTTTCAACAGCACTGATAAACGGCAGGAGACAAAAGCTCTGTTGGCTAATAATTCTCATTTCACCCATCCAACCTGGCTTGGGCTCATAGGTCCACCCCAGCGACTATTTTCAGCAATGCAAGCCTTGCTACAGAAAACATCAGAAGGAAATTCATGCACAAGGATCAGCAGCACAAAGCAATGTGAGCTCAAGAGAGCGCGATGCAGAGATGCACACGGCTGAGGCTTGGGCCGTCTCCCCATCCCCACCACCGCCTGCCCAGAGTGAAAGCAGGAGATGCCCTGCTCAGGGAAGGCAGAGGCAAAGAGCTGGAGAGAGACAGAGAAGGCAAACTAGGTAAGAAGATTACCTTTTGCCGTCAGAGGCACGTCCCAGTGGCAGACCGTGGAGGCTGTGCCCACTTTGCTGAAATTTAAAGTTGGCCCCGGCCGTGTGGAGCCAATCAGCTCCTGCCCAGGGACATTTGTCAGGGCTGGCAGCACCCACAGATAACCAGGGGGAGTAATTTCCAGCTAAAAATGTGTTTGTGGTGGAAGACAGCTATCAAATGTTCCACCTGGCTGGATAAACAGAAAGCATGGTTTATAAATATCTGTTCTGAAGGCGAAATTGCTCGATGATTAGTGCAGATCTTAGTGTGGCACACATCCAGCCAGGTTATTGATAAGGGGGGGGTGCAGTGGGTCATAGCATGTTCACTGTGACTGACATGGGAAAGCCAGCAGGGCTGCAGAAAGGGAAGGGTGCTACACTGATCCCAGCCTGGTCACGACCACGACCAGCACCATGAGGCAGCCCTAGCCAAGCTGAGAGATGCCACCACGCTGTAGCCACTGACACTTGATTTTGGGGTTTCAGCCTCAAGCCCCCTGAGCTAAGGCCAACGCAAGTGCAAAATAAAAGACTGGGTAAAAAAAAAAAAGAAACAACAAACAAACAAACAAAAAAAGAATTTTTTTTCATGAACTACTTGCACAGGTTCCTCCGAGCCCACCTTTGCTGTGGGAAGGTGCTACGAGGATATGCACAACATATGTACTCTCCTCCTGCCCCTGTCTCTCTTTGGTGCTATTGCTGGTCCCCCTGTGGCCAGCCTGGCTCAGTCACTCACTCCACTGATGGTGAAAACAGCTCCCATCCCACCCACCATCCTGCTCTGACCCTAACCCTAGGAGTGGGGATCACCACTGCATTAACACCAGAAATGTTTAATCCACCATCATCCAGCCTCAGACAGGAGCAAATCTCGGAGCCAGGAGGAAATTTGCCCTTTCCCCCTGGCCAGGCAGCTGCGGTTGGATGCTGCCTCACAGGTCCCGGAGCAGCCAGCCAGTGCGCCTTGGCTCAGGGAGGCAGAGGTTTGGCCAGGTGCCCGGGGGACCTGACGCACACAGGACCAGGCTGGGCACCCCATGGGAGCAGGACCCGGCCCCCGGCAGCGCCAGGGCCCTTTGTCCGTGCTGGTTCCGTGACGTCTTTGGGCACCCCCTGGGGATGTGTATGATGGGGCTCTCATGTGCCCCCCCACCGGCCGTGAGCATGTGCAGGGCTCCCCAGTGCCACCATAGGGATTTGGCCCTGGGGGTGCCCACCCTGCAGGCAGCACCCCGTGTCACCCCGGCAGCTGCAGCCCAGCTTTGGCACAGGGAGGTGGTTTTGTACAGCAGCCAGCAGCTTGCTGCTGTAAGAACAGAAACTCGTTTTGCAGTTGGACCTATATGAGGAGCTGAACACAGGTTTCCTTTCCAGGAATGAAAGGGCAGTACAGTAGCTGCCATAACTGTGCATGAGGGCCATCGCTTTTCCTAAATGGGGGCACCTGCCTGGAACCCAGCAGGATTTGCTCCTTCCCAATCACTGGTGCTGATCTCCAGTTGGCTGAGGCCACACTTCCGTGGGAAGATGACTCTGGGCAGGGATTCCCATCCCTCATCCCTGATGCAGGAGTCAAGTGGATGCACCACTGTCACTGTGACAGCCCTATCTTGCTTTGGGGTCAAGCCTGTGTGGTGGGGAGAGATGTGGACCATTTTGAGCTGCAGCACCAATGTCTAAAACATGTCTGAGGTTCCCACCTTGGTGGGACCCACATGCCTGGCACAGGGATGCAGAAGCAAAGCTCTCATTACAGGGGTGTGCATCTACAGCTAGTGATGCACGGAAAGAGAAATTAGTGTCTTTACCTTTATTAATAGTGCCTGATGTGTGGTCAGGCCATGGTGAGCATGCTACCAAGGAGTGGAAGATGTGGTAAAGTTATCATTGCCCACATATTGCAAATTCACGTCGACTCTACATAAGACGTGGCAGTAATGCCACAGCAGTGACCCTAAAAATGCCCTTCCATTTTTCAGAGGTGACTCTACAGAGGCTTTCCTAGTTAGCCTTTCTGTTCCTCCCTCCTTTTGTGAGCATCTGAGCTGGAATGAAGAGATTTAACCCTGAGCAGCATGAGCACCTGTATCCCCACAGTCCACCAAGTGCCGTGCCGCCCTGCCGACCCCAGGAAATTTGGCAGCAAACCCTTTGTCACCAACAAGCTCAGTTCAGTTGCTTTATTTCATTTCGCTTTGCAAGATACAAAAAAAAAAGAAAGCCTGGCACGGAGCCAGTGCACACCGCAAGCGGCCTGGCGTCCCCTCTGGCACATGGTGGCTGCAGTGAGCTTTTGGATGCACATTCCTGAGTGGGATGGGGCAGGTGGGGGGCAGCACCGGGGTGGCCCCCCTGCCCACTCACTGGCTGTAGTAGTAATCCTGGCCATACACGTCATAGCCGTGCCCCTTGTAGTAGCCATACTCATCCTCGTAGGCCCGGTAGCTGTCCCCGCGGGCATACTCATCCTGCTCCACGTAGCTGCCATCAGTGGTGCCCTCATCCCCCCGTCCGTGGCTCCCGGCTGTCACCTCATACTCCCACTGCTCTCCAGCTGTGGTGGCATCCGTGGGTCCCACATCTCCCATGGTGGTTGCCTGGGACAGCCCCTCTTCACCGGTGGTGCTGGCAACGGTGGTGGCTTCAGTTTCCTCCTCCTCCTCCTCCTCCTCTTCCTCTTCTTCTTCTTCCTCCTCTTCCTCCTCCTCCTCCTCGGCCACACCAGTGCCCTCCTCAGCCACTGCAGTGCCATTGCCATGGGGCCCATCTGCCCCCTCGGTGGTGTTGGTGCTTGTGCCGTTGACACCATTCTCATTCTCGGCTACCTCTTCCTCCTCCTCCTCCTCTTCCTCCTCCTCATTCTCGTCACTGTCTTCATTTTCGGAGTCGCCACCCTTGCCAGCAGCGCTGTTCCTGCCCCCCTTCAGGGGCCCTTGGCAGTCCTTGCCCTGGCAGGGTGGGAGGAAAATAACAACACAGCATTAGTGGGGTGTTGGGATGTCACAGCTTTTCAGTGCCGCATGGCATGGGGCAGGCGTGGGCACAGCTGAGCATCCCCCCTGCATCTTGCATAGCAAGGCTGCCTTTTTGGAGTGCCCCTTCCAACCCTTCCACCAGGTTAATGCCCAGAGCTTGGCCCAGCCTTGGGCATCTTGCACAGCAGACTCCCAAGCAGAAATGGGGTGCGGGGCATCCCATGGGTGCAAGCAAGCATGCAGTGAACATTCCCCCCCCCCTCCATGGGTGCTCCCCTCCAGCCCCCCAAACCACACCTGCTGGGGGGATGCGACATCTTCTCCCAGCCCACCCTGGCTGTCCCCGGGGGCTGCTCTGGCAGGGTGGTCAGCTGCCTCGGTGCCAGCATAGGATGGCTCCTGCAGGGACAGGGAGAGGACAGGGCAGGTGGTCAGCAGTGGGAGCAGAGCACAGCCCTCGCGCAGTGAGTGGGGCATGCAGCATCCCCGCATGGTGTTTGGGCGCTGCTCCGAGTTTCCTGCTTTCCCACAGGTCTTGCCCCAGGCTGAAATTGAGAAGCTGCAGCAGAGCAGCACAAGCCGTGCAATTAAGTGGTGGAGGCTGGAGCCATGTGTTCCCATTCTGGCTCCACATTTTGCTTTACAAAGCATCTAAAAGTTTGCTTTTGAAGTTACTTCTCCCAGTTTCCAATAAAGAAAGAAGGCCACCGGCACACTACATGCGAACACACTACATACCATGTGTAGATAGCTGGCAAGAGCATGATGGCTCAGAGCCAGGCATGAGCCCAAACCCCACCAGCAATAAGCAATCAGCACCACTCGGCCCCAGAGACCACACAGCGGAGCAGGTCTCAGTGGGGTGCATGGCTGTCCCGCTCCACTAAATAAGGGAATGAATAGCCCAAAAGCAAGCAGAGCCTGGAGCAACCACTGGGGAACTGGTGGGGCAGCTCACCCTGTTCCCAGCCTAGGAGGAGGAGAACTTTGTCACCAGCAGATGAACCCAGTTGTGGTAGGGAGACACAGGGTCACTGCTATCCCTGCCCTGGACAATCCTCACTGCTCGCGTGCCAGGACTAAAGATGCTCACCCTGGTGTTTTGGGTCAACTCAGACACTTAAAATAGAGGAGCATCTGATGCCAGATAAAACCCAGACTGTTTTCCTCTCCACTGGAGGAGCCACCAAGTTGCATAGTGCCGCTGGCTGTGCCGATGTGAGAAATGCCCCCCATCTAGCAGCTGATATAATGGTGCTCTTTACATACCTGTAACTGACTTTGGGGCCTTTCATCATGATTTACCTTGCTGACCACTCTCTGCCAGTGAAGGCATACAGCATCCCTGCCCAGGAATGGCCACTGCTCTGGTGCTCCTGAAATGAAAGGGGCAGCCCCGAACACCAGCTGCATTCCTGCTTATCACTTAATTTTTCCCTTGGGAATGAGCCCCTTTGGCTGTCTCATGCCACTGCTCAAAGTTATCCCTAGTGATTGTAGTGGTAGGGGAGAGGAACAGGCAGAAAGGAGTAAATTGCAGGCAGGTGCCAACACTGGCAGAGGTGCCTGGGGAGTGGGGGCCACCCCATGCTGCACCCCAGCCCCAGGCAGGCCTCCAAAGGAGGTTTTAAGACCAGATGTCCAGGCTCACAATCCTGTTAAAAAGACCCCTGAAATTAGCATTCAGATCATTAAATTAAAAAAAAAAAAAAAAAAGAAAAAGATGTGATTAGACCTAACACATAGGTTTTCAAGTATGCCGGATCCCTTTCTCAAAGCATCCGTGTGCCTGAGACCTCTGGATTATTTCTGGGCATCTGCAGCCCAGTGAAGCACAACAGACCTTTGTAATCCCTGGCATTTAATTTTGGACCTGGATGACTCTTGCAAATGTAGCAGTGCCCAAGCTCATATTGACCCAGCAGACAGGAGCAGTGTTACCCACTGGGCTGGTACAAATGTGCGTTTCCCAATATAGCATCAGCTTGCGTTCCTCCACATACGCATGTGCAGAGCATAACTGTATTTTCCATAGCAATTTTATCAGCACTCTGGGG
Organism: Anarhynchus alexandrinus; assembly: GCA_008711295.1. Lineage (NCBI taxonomy): Eukaryota > Metazoa > Chordata > Aves > Charadriiformes > Charadriidae > Anarhynchus > Anarhynchus alexandrinus. The sequence goes on from VUYV01000168.1 coordinate 1,176,975, forward strand.
GCAACGCACCCTGAAAGGGGAAGGGAAGAGGAGTCCCTAACAGGGCCTTTTGCCTTGCGGGTGAGTCTCCCTGCTCCTTTCTGAGCCACTGAAAATGGAAACCCGGAAATTTTGTCTCAGGGTTGTTTGGTGCATTCCCCACCCATCCTCTTTAAAAAAAAAAAAAAAAAAAAAAAAAAAAGAAGAAGAAAAAGGAAAAAATACACAAAAAATAATAAAATAAAGCCCAGAGTAGAAAATCCAGTCGCATCCAGAGTGCAAGGCTGTGGGCGGTCAGTGGCCACAAATGCTGATGAGCGGAGACTACAAAACCAGAGAAAGTTCCCAAATTCCCGTATTTGTTTTGCAGGCTGCTGGTTTGCCGTACTCACCCCTCCTTCTTCCTCCTCCTCCGAGCCGTCCCCCTCTTCCTCCGATGAGTCACTGCCCTAAGGAGAGGGAAAACCAAGTCGTAGCTGTGCTGGCAGGTCTCCATTGGTGTTACAAGTGCGACTGTCTCAGCCCAGCCCTGCAGGCCAGTGGCAGGCAGGGCGCAGACCATGCCCTCATCTCATTTGGGCCACTATCTCCGCATTTGGTGGGCAGCAAAGTGTCAGCAACCCCTCCAAAACACCCACCTGGTACCGTCGCTGCGGGGGATGCACATAGGCATATCTGTACAGGTAATACCGGTGCCTGTTCTTGAACACCTGCCGGGAGAAGAAGGGGGTAAATCCCATCAGTCTGGGGGCTTGGGTAGAGGACTGACCGAAACATCCTCATCCTCAAGGCCAGCACCACATGGGGCTGGGCACACAGGGTGGGGAAAGACTCTACCGCGTTTTCTTCTGAGTCGTCCGACTTGGCTCTCCGCAGCCAGCTCTTGACCTGGGGGAAAGGCTGGGTTGGCACGTGCCCCGCACCAGCCCCGGCGAGGCTGGGGTGTCCCCCCGCTGCCCAGCACTCACCGAGAAGGCGCACGCCATCCCCACCAGGCAGGCGAAGACCAAGGCAGTCCTCATGGCTGCTTTCTCTAGGAGAGCAGAACACGGCGAGGGTTCGCTTTTCAGCTAGAAAGCACTGTCGCTACCCAAAACCATACAGGTGTTTGTGTCCACGTGGGTGAGCAGGGAGAAGGCTGACCTCCAGCCACCTCTTGATAGGGTCACCCAACCCCTCCAGAGACCCAAGTCCTTTTTTTATTTTGAACAGATCCCTCAATTTCCATGAACATATTTTGTTTTTGCAAGCCACAAAATACCAGAAAAGTGAGTTTCACCTGGTAGTGGACGCATTGCTTTCCCTGAGCAGGACTACTCACTCCTGCTTCCCCATCGCCTGCGAGCGAGTTGGGAACACCAACCCCCTGCCAGAGATGCGGCAGGAGCAGCCGGTGAGAGCGCTGCCCACTGCGGCCACCCTACCACAGCCCTGCAACCTGCTTGGGCTCTGCCTAGGGAGCAATGCCCCTACCACAGAGAGTGTAACCTCATCGAGAACAAGTAAATAAGCAAACACATAAATTAATATAATCAGTTTCTACAGTCTGCCATTGACAAAAACAGCAGTGGCAAGGCATCAAGGCCAGGAGCACCCCTGTAGGCATATCGGGGGGGGGCTTGGCTCTGGGCAGGTCCAAGCTGCACCCACTAACGATCTAAACCCAGCCTGCCCTCCTCCATCCCGGCCCCAGTGAGGAGCATGCCCAACCCTTCCTGCAGTGCCCCAGCCTCCCTCCAGGGAGGGATGCTCCTGGCATCCCCCGACCCCGGGCTCAGTCAGGCCCACTAACCTTCTTTACCTTCCTTACCTTCCTTTTTCCTACCCTTCCTCTGGCTAAACCCACCATCAGCTGTGCTGAGGTTTGGGGGGAGTTGTTATTGTATTTATCTGCACTTGAAGTTTCCCCATCTTTGTTTAACTCAGGCTAGAAAACAACTGACCGCATGCTAGCTTTCCTGGCCATGCAGCAAGGCTCTGGATGCTCATCCCCTCCACCCAAGACCTTCATGAAGCCATAGACCCAGGAAAGGTCTAAAAGCAGCATCCGTCCCCACCACCAAGCTGAGCCCTCCCACCCCCCTGCAAAAAGCAGACGGCAATGCACTCCCCGGCTGGGAAAAGCAGCAGTAAGCTTACCCCACGACAGCACCGATGGCTACCCGCAGAGTCGGCCGGCACAGATTTCCTCCTGCTGCTGCCCTGCTGGGATATAAGGTCTATTTTTGCCCCCC
>VUYV01000168.1:1181087-1273957 GCA_008711295.1 Anarhynchus alexandrinus
GTGAGAGCGCTGCCCACTGCGGCCACCCTACCACAGCCCTGCAACCTGCTTGGGCTCTGCCTAGGGAGCAATGCCCCTACCACAGAGAGTGTAACCTCATCGAGAACAAGTAAATAAGCAAACACATAAATTAATATAATCAGTTTCTACAGTCTGCCATTGACAAAAACAGCAGTGGCAAGGCATCAAGGCCAGGAGCACCCCTGTAGGCATATCGGGGGGGGCTTGGCTCTGGGCAGGTCCAAGCTGCACCCACTAACGATCTAAACCCAGCCTGCCCTCCTCCATCCCGGCCCCAGCGAGGAGCATGCCCAACCCTTCCTGCAGTGCCCCAGCCTCCCTCCAGGGAGGGATGCTCCTGGCATCCCCCGACCCCGGGCTCAGTCAGGCCCACTAACCTTCTTTACCTTCCTTACCTTCCTTTTTCCTACCCTTCCTCTGGCTAAACCCACCATCAGCTGTGCTGAGGTTTGGGGGGAGTTGTTATTGTATTTATCTGCACTTGAAGTTTCCCCATCTTTGTTTAACTCAGGCTAGAAAACAACTGACCGCATGCTAGCTTTCCTGGCCATGCAGCAAGGCTCTGGATGCTCATCCCCTCCACCCAAGACCTTCATGAAGCCATAGACCCAGGAAAGGTCTAAAAGCAGCATCCGTCCCCACCACCAAGCTGAGCCCTCCCACCCCCCTGCAAAAAGCAGACGGCAATGCACTCCCCGGCTGGGAAAAGCAGCAGTAAGCTTACCCCACGACAGCACCGATGGCTACCCGCAGAGTCGGCCGGCACAGATTTCCTCCTGCTGCTGCCCTGCTGGGATATAAGGTCTATTTTTGCCCCCCTCCCCCCCTTCCCCCAAGCCAGTCGCCGCCCTGCCCGGAGTGACGCCAGCCCGACGGCGTGCGCCAGAAAACCCCCAAACTTCAACGCCGGCAGATTTGGTGCACAAACATAGCACCCCGCACCGCTGCCAAACCCGGGGAGGTTTGCACTGCACCGCTTAATTGAGGGTCTGGCCTCAGAGGAACGGCCGAGAGGCTGGAGGGTATAATAACACTCTGGGTTTAATTTAAAATAAATATTGGGAAATCTGTTCTCGGGGGGTGCCTACCTCCCTTTTTGGGAAATTCTGTCACTGTTTTTTCAAGAGGACAAAAAAGACTAACCTCAAAGGCCCGGCTCCACAGTCACTCAGGCATAGCCATTAGCCAAAAAAAGGCTAAATCCAAACAAGTCCCTCTCCAGGCAGCCTGCAGAGGTGAAACGGGCCTTGGGAAGGGCAAGGAAAGAAAAGGGGACTCGGATACGGGTGTTGCCAGTCCCCCTTTGAGAGCCATTTCTGACACAGTGATGCTACAAAATGCACGTCGGCTTCATTTCTCATGCCCCCCAAATCACACAGACCCACGCAGGGGCCAGCCCAGCCCCCTGCTCTATTCTGCTATTCCACAGCTGAAATCTGGCAGCTCTGTACATGTCCCCAGCAAAGCAGAATAACTCCCTGGGGCAAAAAAATGTAAAAAACCCACCCTCATGGACACCCAAAGCTCAGTGGGGACCTTGGTGGCAGGGTACGGCCAGTGGTCGGATCCCACCTCTCCTGCCCTGCGCCTGATGGCAGGGGATGGGGGCACGTGGAGGCTGCTGCTGCTGCCCTCCAGCACCCACCTCTGCAGGGACAGCCTTTCTCCTGTGCCTATATTTGTCATTTCCTGCTGGGATTTCAGCCTCAGAGCTCTCCAGCGCACCTCTGCTTACTCTTTCCCAGATTTTTCTTGCTCAGTCCCCTTGCCACTCCTGCACACACCCACACTGGAGCAGCTCAGGGGAACGACCCCTCGCCAAACGCAGCTTTGCTTTCCACAGTGGCAAGGAGAATTGCAAATCCCACACGATGCCTTCAACCTTACAACCATCAGACAGGGAACAGCGGAGCTGAGAAATGCACGCCTTCAAGCAGGTCGATGACGTGCAGGTTAGCCAGTGATAAAACTATGGTTATTTAGGGCAGAAAAATCCACTTTGCAGTGGAAGACCTGAACACTCATGTTTCTGCTGAAAACCAAGGACTATGTTTGCTGAAAGCCTCACCCACATCCAGGGGAGCCCAGTTTGAGTCTGAATGTGATTGGGAAGCAAAGGACTTCCAGTTAACCAAATTCACAGGTTAGAACCAGTAAGACAAAGCTTTTTTTGTTGTTGTCATTTTGCTGTCTTGCTCATCACCACTTCAACAGGTACATCGTGGGAAGTTGCTAACTGCTGACCAAACACCATGCACATCACATGGTTTTGGGGAGGGAGAGGTCCCTTGCAGCCCCCCGGGGGTCCGTCAGCCCTGGCAGCAAGCTGGGCTGCCTGCCCACTGTGCAAATCCCAGGGGCTGCAGGACGCAGCTGCGCCTGCCCCATCGGCTTCAAAGCCGTTGTGTCACTGTGAAGAGCCATAATTACAAGGGAGGCCTGGAGCTGGCCGTGGCTTTCAGCTGGCGCCTCGGGCCAGGAAAACCCACACACAGTGGGGGAAAAAAAAAAAGAAAAAGAAAAAGAAAAAAAAGAAAGAAGAAAAAAAAAAGTCATGCAATTTTCCAATGCCAGTGCAGCAGCCATCAATGAAGAGAGCATCGTGAGGAGAGAGAAGAGAGCATTCTCTGGGGATGGGATGGCTGGAGGGGCTGCCCTGCTGGGGGATGATGCAGGGGGCACAGGGCAGAGACAGCCCTGCTTCCCATTGCCCCATGCCGTCACAGGCTACCCTGCACAGGAAAGCAGCGAGCACGTGCCCAGCTTTGAGCTTAAATTTCATCAGGGCTGGGGAACAGAGAGTGCTGGTGGGAGGCAATTCTTAATGTAATTAAAGGGCTGCTGCTCCAGGCTGCTTAAAAAAAGAAAACTGACAGTAAAAACACGTATTTCACCCAAGATCCCTAAAAAGCACCAGGATAATTAATGTGTGCTGAAGTGCCTCGCGCGGCCAGCACCTATGTTTAGCTCCTGGGCCAGGGAGCGGGTGCTGCCTGGGCAGGCCACCGACATCAGCAACCTCACAGCACCATGCAGGGACACCAGCAGGGAAGCTGGCCAAACACATCCAAAATGTTTCCATTTAAAATAATTAATAATAATAAATATTTTTTTTTTAAAGCAGGGTTGGAGCATAGGTGTCTTAATGCTTTTGCAACACCTCTGGCTCTCCAAGGCAGCAGGGCTTGGAGAGATCACCCGTCTGACAAAAAGCAGCATTTGGTATCCATTTTTAAAAGTAATCGCAGGATCTTGACAGCTTCATGAAAATAATCTTCCCTTTGTAGATAAACAGCTGGAAACAAAACACGGAACAGCTCGCCTGCCTCCAGGGGATGTGCCAACAGGTGAGAGCAGCAAAACCCCGTTTTTCGGGAGCACGTTGAGGGGATGAGGCAGCATGCAGCCCACGCATGCAAATGCAATGGTTTCCCTCCTGCACTCCCATCAGTTTTTTTAACATGTACAGTTAGGCTGCTGTGTTGCTCATTACATGCTTTGGTGGGTGAGCTGGGGGCATCACTGCCCTCGCACAGTTGATGATGAACCCCCCCAGGCAGCTGCTGTGGCACCCAAGCCCCGCTGCCGGTCCCATCACCCAGCGCCAGTGGCGTTTGCACCAGCCGCTGGCACCAGCTTTGTACTGCACCCCAGGGTGGGCTTGTACCCGGCACAGCCTGGCAAGGGCACTGCATACGGCTTTGATGTAGTTGCTCGAGCCCACAGAGACCTCACGGTCAGAGCGTCCCTGTCTGGCACAGGCTGACATGGCCTCCCGTGTCCAAATTTAATTATTATTTTTGCAGGGCGGTGAATGAGCGGAGCAGCGTGCTCCTGTCCTGCCTAGGTCCGCCGCGGGGCCGAGGCTGTGGTCGGGGCTGCACCGTCCTATTTCCACACCCTGGAGCTATTCTGGAAGGAAACCTCAGGGCCAAAATTAAATAAAGAAAACAAAACCAGAAGGACACTTGGAGCATGGAGGCTGGAGCACCTCTCCTATGAGGAGAGGCTGAAAGAGTTGGGGCTGTTCAGCCTGGAGAAGAGAAGGCTCCAGGGAGATCTTATTGCGGCCTTCCAGTACCTAAAGGGGGCCTACAGGAGAGCTGGGGAGGGACTTTTTACTAGGGCATGTAGTGATAGGATGAGGGGGAATGGCTTTAAACTGGAGGAGGGCAGGTTTAGATTAAACATTAGGAATAAATTTTTCATTTTAAGGGTGGTAAGGCACTGGAACAGGTTGCCCAGAGAGGTTGTTGAGGCCCCATCCCTGGAGGTGTTCAAGGCCAGGCTGGACGTGGCCTTGGGCAACCTGGTCTAGTGGGAGGTGTCCCTGCCTATGGCAGGGGGGTTGGAACTTGATGATCTTTAAGGTCCTTTCCAACCTAAACCATCCTATGATTCTATGGTGGGGAGAGGCCAAGGTGCTGCTGCTGCCAGGGAGAGGAGCACCCTTGCCATGCAGCACCGTGGCCAGGCCACCTCCGAAATGTGCGTGGGGGTCACCCAAGACAGAGCTTGCCCCAGCACCCACCTCTCCCCACGTGCTGTCAGGGACAGGAGCATGTGTGCCATGGCTGCGAACCGGGGAGCCAAGTGATGAGCATGGAGAGGGTGCACCAGCACAGGAATAATGGATGCCTTGCTCATCCCTCTCACGTCTCATGGCACAAACCCAAATGCAAACCAATATCAGCTGGCCACATGGCTTGGTTTTTGGTGGTTTTTTTTTTTTTGCAAGCAGTCATTTTTAGAATGAAAGCAGGAGGGGAGAGCGCCTAAAATGCACCACATTATCAACTTCAGTTATCAGTACACAACCTTTATATATTGGCCCTCTGCAACTAAACATTTCATATGATTTTGCTTTTTCTCTGAGGCAGGAAACCAGGTAAAGGACATTAATTCTATTTACGCAAAACGTGGGCCATGAGAAGGTCTGTAACATGAGCACTTTGAGGCAGCCTGAACTCTGGGGAACAGAAACCCAGCAAATTACTGAGGCAAGGTCACAGCATTATCACAAATTCCAGCACTCGCCACCACCCAGGTCCTCACGTGTTTGAGCAATATTTGTATATCATATTTCCTCTGCTTTTTGTCCTTTTTTTTTTTTTTTAAGAGGAAGAAACTGCACACCAGCTTGCAGGACTGGTCCCACCACCAGTCTGCTGCCTCCATCCACGTGTGTGAGCCCTCACAGCCACACGACAGAAACAGGAGTAAAAAAATCAAATAAACCCCAAAAGAGGGCCCATTTTTAGGAGGAGAGCAGGCAGAGAGCCCTGGTTCATTGCAGAGGTACCCACTGACAACCTGCATACCCAGCTCAGGAATTGAGTTCACTGCCAAAGTCAAATCAGTGTCCCTGGACAGTCAGATATCTGGATGGCATGGAAGAACGTTGCTCCCTGTGCTACGCTGGTGATGGCTGCCTACCTCCCCACCACTGCACGCCCTGCTTGAACCTGCAAAAAACCCCTGTGTTTGGACTTAAAAAGTTGCCATTTGCAGCAGAGGCACAGCGCTGCATGCATCAGCAGGAACTGCTGCATTTGCACTGGTTATTTGCATGGCATGACTTGCACAACACCTGTATATGCATTCATACATACACAGACAAGTACATGTCTGTTGCAGTAAGTACCTTAACACTCAGGCACTCGTTTTATTTTTGAAAAAGAAGGCTTTGAAAGTTTTCATGCTATAACGAACCTACTTTATGCTCTGCAGGTGAAACGGCACCAGGTCTGCGGCAGGAGAGGGCAGGTGCTGCCTCCACTCCTCAGTCGCAGGTTCAGCTCCTGTTTTCAGAAACCTGTGTCTTCTGCTAAAACAAAACACCAACTCTTTGCAGCTTTGTATTTCAGGGTGTGAAAACAGAAAACCCTGAACTGCAAACCACTTGCTCACTCTTGCAGCTTTAAGGTGTCCATAGCGAGTTTGGGGGTGCGGTACAAGTGAATGCTAACGCTTGCACTTTACGTGGTGCCCAACTCCTTGGGGCAGTGCTGGCAGGATCACGAAACTCCCAGGACGCAGCTGAGCTGGGGAGAGGAAAGTTATTTGCCGTTGAAGTGCATGGCAGTAAAGGGGGCTGGAAGAAAAATTTCCTTAGAGCATTCAAAAGGTTTGTAATATTTGGGGGTTTCACTGATGTCAGAGGCTGTTTTCCCATGGCTAAAATGTTTCTTTTGTTCAGATTGATGGCAGCGGCAATTCCGTCACAGGTTTTTCCTCCACACTGAAAAAAGCACAATCAAACTCTCCCAGCCTCACCACGCACTTGGCAAGGAGTGATTCCCGTCACTGAAATCCATCACAGGGGGCACAGAAGATACAATTCCATCGGATTGCTTCTTCTACAGATATTGCCATTTTGCTAAAGACAAACAGGGGCCAAAGAGAAGCCCTGCAGCCAGCTGTGGCACTCGGCCCACCATGGGAAGCCCACCATGGGCGCTTGGCTGTGTGGCCAAAAAAGACACTGCTGGAGGGAGGACCCGTGCTCTGCCCATTGTGAAAGTCTCTGTTTCTCCCACCAAAGCCAGGAAAATAAGGGGGTTGAATAAATGTAGTTTGCATGCCGTGGCCACCCCAAGTCCAGCTGCTGCAGCCAGATGCAGCACTGCTGCCTCCCACTGCTTTGGCCACACCAGCTACTTCTTAAAAATAGATTTTTTTCTTCTTGGAAAGGACAAAAAAATAAACAAGAAACCCTTCTTTTAAGATGATGCAGACTCATGTTTTCACAAACCCAAATGCGACCAAAAATATCTGCTTTAAACCCCAATGCTGATTCCTTGGGGCCACCCCCAATGTACAAAAAATGCCATGCGGGTGGATAAGAAAAATGCGTACATTGATGTGGACATTTTATATCCTTGCCTAACCCACTGGGCAAGCCGGCCCTTACAACTTCATCGCACAATCAGCCCGAAATGGGATGCAGGAACACCTCCAGTGACGGCAGAGCCAGTGGCCAACCTTCCCAACTGCTTTTCCTGCCTCCCTGACAGCAGCAAGCGGGAGCACTCCCCTCGGATGCTCACTGTGCACAGGCATGTGCCGTGAAAACCGAACACAAGGGCTGCTGCTAAAAATGCCTTAAAATCCTCAAAGTGAGTATCTTTTGGCCGTGCTGTCTCTGGCCATCCAAAACCTCACCCCATCCAAAACCTCACCCCATCACCAAGTCCCTCCAGATGGCAAGCGGGGTGGCCCCGCTCGCACAGGGATGAACACCATTTGATGGGGACAGCCCAATTACCACCAGCGTCCCACAAAACCTGCCCATCCTCGCAGATATGTGCTGCCAGGTGCTGGGCACATCACTGCATGGGGCCAACATGAGTGGCTCCCTTGCTGTGGCCAGGCGGGAGGTTTCCCCAGCGAAGGGCTGAGTTTCCCCCCCCGCTGTGTTGCCCAGGAGGGACAGTCCCATGGGAAGCCATCCCAGCAGGACTGGCAGGCAGCAGCCAGCTCTGGCAGCAGCTCCCTGGCCTTTGGGGAGCAGCCAGCCAGCAGGAGGCAAATTTTGGGTCTTGCTGGCAGGGTCGTGCATGCAAACGCAGCACGTCCCTGGGAAGGCACGTGACGGGGATCCATGTGCAGGGGGAGCGCGGCCGGCTGCCCCTTCAGCACAGGGTGCAGCAGGGTGCTACATGCCCTGTTTGCAAGGCACACACCCCTCCTGCTCAAACAAAAGCCAAGTCAACTCAGTTTCTCCTCTCCGTGCACAAAACAAGAGGAGGACAAGTGCTCACCGTCCCCTTCCCCAGATGAGCCGTGCTGCTGCTCGCCTCAGCGCCACTCACTCAAGGATGAGGACGGACAAGAGGGTCACGCACAAACTGCATGAAGCAGTTTCACAGAGCCTGTTTCAGCCCACCCTCACAATGTCTCGGCCATTCTGCTCATGGGCTGGCCTCACCGCAGAGCTGCGGGGCACCCCTCGCTTCCCTGGAAGGAGCCAGGAAAAAAAACTCCCTGTCCCCATCCCCACCAGTTGTCCCCGCGCCAACACAACCTTTGATGGCTCCCGCGGATGCGACCCAGCCTGGTGGCAGAGCCGGCACCTGAACGTCGCCGCTGCCGGAGCAGCAGCACCGCTTGCTGGACACAGGAGAGTTCACAGCCACACTGAGGAACCAGCAAACACATCATTACTACGATTTTAAACCAAAGTGACAGCCCTTTTTGCACCTCTGGGCTGCAGCCAAACCCGTGCTTGCTGTCTCTCACCCCAGCGACAGGGCTGTGCACCAGCATTTTGGTACCCGCAACCCTGACAAGTATCATCACCGTCACAGCATCCCCAGCTCCTCACGCAGCTAATGCAAGGGGTCAAAGAAATAAGGGGCAAGTCACAGCAGAGGTATTCACTGTGAAGTGGGGACCAGTGGGGCAGAGGAGGCAGGGTCAGGAGAGAGGCTCGCTCCCAGGGCAGCAGAGCGGGGAAGCTGCGCTTTTCAGAGCTGATCTCATACAGAAGTAGAAAAAAGCTTACACAGAGTGGAAATTAAAACATAAATTCCACTGAAACCAGGAGCTGTTCAACTCCCAGCTTTTGTAGTGATGGAAAGAGTCTACAAATGAAGTGCAGTTTTGCCATACATAGTAAAAAGTTAATTCATTTCTTTACTGGTTCTTGAATTCGGTATTGCAATGCCCAGCAGTGACACCACTGACCCAAGGCGGCTGAAAGGCATGCACCCACTCACACTGACACCCTGGAGACTGGCTGCAGAGCCACAACTCCATGCTGTAAAACTGCAGCTACGCACCAGCCCACAGCTTCCTCCGTCAGCATCAATACCCATGCTGTACAGCTTGTCATACACACATGAACAAGTAAGAAGGGCCTGGATGGGATTTTAAACAAATAATGTGCTGTTTACTTGCTTGCTGGTAGGAAAAAAAAAATAAAAGGCACACTGAGTAAAAGAGGCTTTACCCATGATCTACCAGCCCAAGATAACCCCTGTTACCCTGCTCACCTGCGTTTCTGCTGCAGGGAACCTGGTACCAGGGGCCACATCATGGGCACCCAGAGCCAATGGTCCAGGAGAGACCCCTATGCCCTGGGGCATCTCCTTCTCAGCATCTCAGGAAGAACAAAACAACCCCTGCTCACATTACAGCAGGTGTTGGCTATAATATAGCAAAGCCCCAGGTCCAGCTTGTTGGGATCATTAGCCAGCTTTTCCACCCTACTTAGAGGCAGGGGTGGGCCTTGGGGTGCCTGGAAATAGGGGGGTGGGAACACCCCTCAGCATCTGCTTTCCCCCTCACCCAAGCATGCTGTGGCTCCCTGTGCAGCCTGCCCTTTGCTCCCTGATTGCTCCAGTCCGACCCCAAACCACAGCACCCAACTCCCCTGGGAAGGAAAAACAGCAACACCTCAAAATCACACTACTGACTGTCGAGTTTGATGGTTTTAATGGTAATTAAAGAAATCAACAGGGTACATTTCAGCTTTAAAATACAAGTGCAAAAAGGATACAATATAATGCTTTCTGTACATTTCTTACAAAATATTACATACATCCCGTACTGAAGTGGTACTTCACATACCACTGAGCCCACGCACAGCGTGTGCACACCAGCTGTAGCTTTTCCTCCTTATGTGCAGGACGTGGAGCTAATGGAAAGCTCCTGTTGGAGTCTGGGCAGATGCTTTTAGGGCAGTGGTAGGTAAACACAAGGGGTGAACACAGGGACCTTTCTGCCCAGCATGCCCAGGCACAGCTCCTGGAGTGCCGAGCCACCGCTGTGCCCTTGTGGCAAGTGGGCAGCATCACCCTGCTGGCACCCACAGCTCTCGGCTGCTCTCTGGTTTGGTATAGGAAATGCCTTTTCTTGCTGTGGTTTGACATTTTCCCTGTGTCTGGCATCACCTCCCACTTCATGCCCTGTGTAGCATGCTGAGGTCGAGTCCTGGCTAAGTCGCCTCCATTTTATCCACAGCATCTTCTCAGGAAGAAGTTAGCCAGGCTATATAGCAAATAAATTAAACCCCTCCTCCCCCTGTACCCCCCAGCACCGATGAAGCTGTGAGGCACGCGTCAGTACCCGTCCTGGCAGTCATTGTCATCGTAGTCGGCAGCAGGCTTGTTGCGGTAGGCGCCTGGCCGCCGTTTGCGGCTCCCGCTCTCCAGGCTCTGCAGTGAGCTGTCATCCCCGTGGCTGCTGGATTCACGGGTGGCATCCTCCTGGGAGTGGCTCTCATCATCATCATCGTCCTCCAGGGACTCGCTGTTGTTGCTCTCTGTGGATCTGCTGTCCTCGCCTGCATTGTTCTCTTGGCTGCCGTCATCCTCCGGGGATGCACTCTGGCTCTCGGCTGATGTGCTTGGCACATCCCCATCAGGGTTGGAGTCATTCTCGTCCTCCTTTGACTCCTCCACAGTGTCCTCTGAGGACTGGCTCTGGTCGCCATCATCTTCCCAAGACTTGCTCTGGTCACCCTTGTCTTCCCCAGACTCGCTGTCAGGTGCAGACGAAGCACTCCTGTCCTCAGCAGACTCCTGGTCCTCCTGCCCTTCCTGGGACTGGCTGCTACTGTGCTCACTAGACGTGCTTACCACCTCCTGGGAGATGTCCTCCGGGGACTCCCCTGGCTTTTCATCTGACTGGTCAGTGGTGCCCTCCCTGGACTCGCTGCCCTCTCCCTCCCTGGAGGGGCTGTCCTCCCCATCCATGTCCTCCTCGGAGCGGCTGGCGCTATTTTCTTCTGACTGGCTGGTGACAGGCTCTTCTGACTGACTGTTGTCCTCCGTGGATGGGCTGTCTTCTCCTGAGTCGGCGTTCTCCAGCTCTGGGGACCTGCTGTCATCCTCCTCCCAGCGGTGGGAGCCAGCCCCCCGGCCACTCTCTCGGCTGCTCCCTGGGGTGCGGGGGCCGGCACGGCGCCCCTTGTAGCTGCTGCCCGGGTTGTCAAAGACAGAGGGATCATCGCCCTGCATGGCTTCGTCCTCAAAGTCGTAGCTCTCCTCCTCCTGGCTGCTGCTGCTGCCCCCTCCCCACCTGTAGGTCTGCTCGTACCGGCTGCCGAGGTAGTTCCTGTACCGCCGGTGGTCTGCCCCCATGCTCTCGCTGCTGCTACTGCTGCTGCTGTCGGCATGCCCTCCGCCAGCCCCAGCGTCCCCACGGCCAGCGTCGTGGCTGTGTTCACCTGCCCCATCAGCACCAGCCACGTAAGTAGGACCTTCGCCCCCCTCCTCTTCCCCATTCTCATCAAAGGTGTCATCCCCGCTGTCATCTTCCTCATCCAGGAGCCCGCCGGCATGGGAGGGAAACCCATTGATGCCAGTGCTGTGGTGCTCTCCGTTGTCACCATCATCAGCATTGTGCGCATCTTCCTCCTATGGATGTGACAAATGGAGACAAATGCAAAGCTCGCAGGTTGAAGGTGCTATCGGCACTGCTCGCCACGCAGGCCAAGCGCTACCCTGACCAACACCAGATTTGGGGCTAAGCGCGCTTTCCTGGCAGATCAAAGCATCTCTCTCCACTCACTCACCAGGAAACCAAGGCTGTTCCCACCCCGGGCACTCGTGTCCTTGTGGTCCACCTGGTTCAGGTGCTGAGCCTCCCCAACTTTGCCTCCCTTGTCTTGGCCACCGTGCTCGCTCAGCTCCTCGCCCACGGCGTTCCCACCCGCCGGGTCCCTGGCAAGGGCATTGTCCCCCCTCTCCGCACTGGCAGGAGAATGTCTGCCATCTCCACCACCCAGGAGGTTGCCCAGCTTGCTGATGTAATCTTCGCTTCCTGTGTCCTGGAGGCAAAACATGACATGGTGCTTTGGTTTGTTAAACACCACTGCATGTCCACTGCTACTGCTGCAGGATGATATATTGCTCCTAAGCCATGCGAGTGCTCAAGCCTTTTTTATTGCTCGCACCTCAGCCCCTCAGTTGTTTTTGCTAACGCAAAAAATAAAAAGCAGCCCCCAACAAAAAGGCAGCCCAGAAAAGCCCAAACTGTGATAGTTCAGAGCACAGAAACTCCTTTTTCAAGACCAACACAGCAGAATGCATCAGGTGAATTGGGAACATGCACAGGAAGGCAAGGCGAAACAAGATGAAACCAACAGAGCTTGAAAAGACTCAGTAGACGGGCAAAGCTCAAAGACCCGCAGAAGCAGCAGCTCTCTCCCCAGGTGCCAGGTCCAAGGATGCCTGCCCAGGGATGGCTCCCCATCCCAGACTTGCTCCACGAACAGCTACCACCTGCAGGACGGGGACACCCTGTGGCTTACCTCCTGCTGGATGCTGTGGTGGGGGCGGGCAGGCTCGCGGCCGGGCACCTAAACACAGCCAGGAGACATCTGATAAGTGATTGGTGCACCTTGGCTGGGCGAAACCACCGGGGTTTGGGGTTTGAGTACCTGTCCAGTGGGTACTTACCGGGTGAGCACAGGCTACGGCCCAGAGGAGCAGCACCAGGAACGCAGCCCTCATGTCGGTTGTGGTCCCTGCGGCTGCAACAGGGAGCAAAGTATTTGCACACTAGAGTAAAGCATTTGTACATGCCCCTGGCTGTAACTTGGGCCCACAAAGCCCCAAAACTGATACAGCCTTGCCGTCCCAACACATGGTGCTCAGCCTGGCATGCCATCAAACAAGCCAAGGATTTGTCCTCGTGTCACCTCCTGGCATCTGCTGTGCAGGAACCTCCCTTTAGTTTGAGATTTGAAATACCTGGCCATGTTCTTGCAGATTTTTTGTCTGAGCATCATTAAAGAGTGGGAAAGCTCCTCTGAATTCCCTGTTCCCACGGTAACATCACCTGCCACCCAGCCAATCTCAGTGGCCTTGATGGGAGCTGGCACGGCAGACGAGCAGCACCATGAGACCGTGGGCTGCAAAGCTGTGCCTTCCACCCGGTGTGGACCCCACAGCCCCATAAAACCTCCTGCCACCCCAAAGTGGAGCACCCCAGTAAGATAACCCTGCAGAGAGTTATATACCCAGTGGCCGCTGGGTCAGTCTGGCATCCCAGCGGCTCTGCTGCCTACGCAGGTAGGTAAAGCAGCAGGGGGCTTTCCTCCAGCTCTGCTCTCATTTTCCAAGTCCCTTAAGCAGCCCAGCACTGCATCCCCATGTGGCACGCTAACCACACTGCACATCACCCTGCACCCGAAACACGCTGGGGCACGCTAACTGCTCTGCACCCTGCACGCACTGGAGCAAAAAGCCACGCCTGATTTCTTCCCTTATGAAGCAACACCTACATTCCAGCTTACATGTGTCTCCTGCTTTCTACCAAAACTTAAAAAGAAATCTACGACCCCTGTCCCTAAATGTTGCCATTTGCACCCCAGGCAATGCCAAAGCAACCCAAAGAAACCAAAACATTTACCCTGAGACGTGGTGCAAGCTGGTGTCTTCTCTGGTGCTTGGGATGAGGCGAGCTGGCTGGCTGTGTTGGGATGCCCCGGGTTGTGTGTCCTGGTGTGGCCACACGGGCATTTAACTGCTAGCCGGCGCCGGCCCCGGGCAGGGGGCAGCCAATGGCACTGGCGGGCAGTGCTGCCGTGCGCGGAGGTGTCACCGGGAACTGGCCTCCCACGCTTCCTCCGGCCTCCGCTGGGATGCTGGCCCTAAAAAAGCTCCTTGTGGTTGCAGGATGACGAGACGGGCTGGCAGTTAATGACTGACTGCGCTGGCCCTGTGTTTTGACTGCTAAATTTATTCTGTTCACACACTTCCCGCCGTGACATACACAAACAACTACGGTGTTGCCCACGCTGAGCACCAGACCCCATCCTGGGGATGGCATCGTCCTAATGGGTGCACTTGGGAGCAGCGTTTGCCCTGTGCCATGGGCCAGAGTGCCAAAACCCACGTGGGACCATTCCCCTGCTGGGACTCAGCCCTCCCCTGGGCCTTGGGGCAGGAGCACAAACCGCCATGCTAGAAGGAGAGGACATGCCTATTTCCATGGCCACACACACACTCGCGCAAGGGAGAAAGGAAACGCTAAATGGAGGTGTGCAGGGAGGATCCCACCCCCTGCATGGAGGGAGTGTAGCACCCTCAGTGCTTCTTCCAGCTGCTGGCCAGGGATGAAATCTCTGGAAAACACAGGCAACAACACGTGCACATGTGTATGGGCATGTACATGCATGGGCATGTACCTGTAATTATATATATGAATACATACACACGCACCACATATAGCCCAGGGTTTCTTGGTGCAGCACGGATTATCCCCCCCGAACAATGCAGTAAGCCAGCAGCGCAGATAGCCCCTGCTCGCTCACAGCTAACATGAGCGGGAGTTTGCAAACCTCCAGGTGCGCACACCCTGATGCAGTGCAACCGCAGCTCGCTGCCCATGTGGCTTAGGACAGGACCAGCACACCCCAGCCCTACACCCGGCTTTTCCCTCTGCCCGAGCCTGGGCGGAAGGAAGGTGACTTCCTTGCCTGGTTTTGGCTATTCTGAAGTCCTCCTTGCCCGCAACACCCCTTCTCTGCTAATAAAAACACGCTGCAAGTGCAAATAGGTTGCTTTGAAGCAGGCGGTGCGTCTTCCCTCTGCAAGCTGGGTTGTCCCCACAGCCAAGCTGTGGACGATGGGCACACGGCCACGGGGTGAGGGTGTCGGGAGGAGGGTGCCTACGGGTGTTTGGCTGGGGGGAGGTGTAAATGAGGGCATTGATGCTCTGCGAGGAGCACATTTGCACGTCCTCCCCAGGTGGGAGGAAATGTTTCTGCTGCCCTGGGTAGAAGAAAGAGGCCTTCAGACAGCAGAGCCATGCTCCGGGGAGCCGCCGTGGCAGGGGGAGCCAGTGAAACATGGTTCGCCTTCAGCAGCAAATGGCTTCTGGCCTGCCCAGCTGTAAAGCCCTGGCAAACTAGTCACCGGCAATGGCCCCTCGGTGCAGGGACCCAAATTCTCAGAGGTGGAGGGCACAGCCCAGGGGATATGGTGATGGCTGCATATTTACAGGGATTCACAGGAGACGCTGGTGCTGCAAATGAAGTGACTTAAGGAAACTTGAGCAGGGTCAGGATTGAGCTCTGTAAACTGCACGTTATGTGAATTTGCCCCGGATGTATCATTTGCAGACAACAGCATCCAGAAAGCATCCCTCAGTGCTGTGATACCAGCGTGGCTTAACAGAGCACCTTGTGAGACCAGACATGCTGTTGTGGATGACTGCTTAATTTCATCCTCCAAAATCTGCTGCCTTTTATCAGGGTGACAGAGCATTGGAACAGGCTGCCCAGGGAGGTGGTGGAGTCCCCTTCTCTGGAGATTTTCAAGACCCGCCTGGATGTAGTCCTGAGTAACGTGCTCTAGGCAATCCTGCTTTGGCAGGGGAGTTGGACTAGATGATCTCTAGAGGTCCCTTCCAACTCTGAAAATTCTGTGATCCCGTGATTACCAGCCAGGGGACCGTGCGCGTCTGCCCTTTGAGGACCGTGCATGGACAACACGGGTGCCAAGTGTGGCCAGCATCTTTTCTCTCCTTCCTCCTGCCCCCACCATGCAGGGAGGCCCCAGTGCTGCCCTGGCCCCGCTGCTCTCCCCACAGCTCCTCGGCCTTGGGATGGGCACCATCAAGCTGCTTGCTCTCACACACTCACACACCTTCAGCAGATGTTTTCCCTCTTCTTCCGTACCCCACCCCTGCCGCAGATACTGTGGGACGTATTTTCCTCTTGACCTGCAACAAAATTATACCCCTGTCCCCAGCCAGATATGAGTTCACCTTGCCAACCTTTTTTAGGCACCTTCAACAATTACCATGTTTTGTTGTTTTGGTTTTTTTTTACATCAAACCTGCATTTAACTCAGTCCCCAAAGACCTGGTGCTGCCTCACGTCCAAGCACTGCTGTGCGAGAAGGGGGTAAACACCAAGCTGTGCGTATCCAGCTTTTTTATAACATAGGTTATAACCAGAGGTGAGAAATGGACGGAGAGGGGGGGAAATGTCTGTCTAACCAGTGTTTTAAATGTCACTGAGCGTTTCCCCAAGTCCTACCCTCCCAAGATGCTTGGTCCCTGGAGATGGCTGGGATGGGAAGCAGCAGAGCAAGGTAGATAGGGGAAGCCAGGCCAGGCTAAAGCTGGCACCCTCAGGCTACCGGGGAGGAGGTGGCTGAGTCAGAGATGAGACGACTGGCAGGGCTGGTAAAAAGATGCAGGAATATCACTTTTCTGTTTGACAAGTTGGGCTGTGTGGTGTTCATGAGAACAGAGAAAACATGAGCACAGACAGCAGGAGGGATCAGAGACGCTAAAATCAAGATAGAAGTTGGCACTGCAGAGAGCAAGCTGACAGTGGAGGCACATAACAGCTGCTCTCCTCCTACAATTGAGACATCTCAGAGTTAAAAACTCAAGAAACAGATATTTTTCAAAAAAAAAACCACCATTCCCTCTTTTTTTTTCCAGTTCAAGGTATTTTCATAGTATTTATGTTGCTGGTGCACTTCTCTCCATATTAATACCTATGGGTTTTGACAGCAGCATCAAAAGTAAAAGGATCAATGAACGAACTGGAGCAGAAGAGGCCAGGATGACAGCAGGGCTCAAGGCACATGTCCTCGGCCCTTTCGCAAACACTCAACACCAGCTCCTGCCTTATGCTCAGATCCAAAGCCAAATCCCTTTGCTGAGCGCTTACTGGTGACAGGTGCTACAATGCAGTGCTGCATTTCCAGTTGGGAGGAAGAAGGAAAAACCTTGCCTCCTAAATATTCGTTTCCCCTATATGTGCCATGTTAGCACCAGGAACTACCCAGTGCCCAAGGGATTCATTCCCACACTGCTCCTCTAAAAAAGGGTGCTCAGCCTTGCAAACCAGCCAGGTTCCCACATCACGACCTGCTTTGCAGGTGGACAGACCGCAGCTGGTGGCTGCAGGTGCAGAGGGGGGAAGCAGCCTGATTTGGGCTCCTCCACACATGCAAAGGATCTGAGCAAAGGCATCGTGCCTGTTCCCTGAAGTCTGAGTAAATATTACCTGCATTTCATAGCATTAATGTGACACGCAATGCAGTAGCTAACGATAACATTTTAGGTGTTACTGATATTTCAACTCCTCCCGGCAGCAAGCCTCAAAGTTACAAACGCTGTGATATACCGCAGATGGAAGTTGCCATCGTGTTTCTCACAGTGCAGAGGCGTGCACAAGCTTGGTTTGCTAAGCCTTTAAAATTTGCTATTTCTCCTCAGTAGGAAAAAACCCCATCATAGGAGCCTGCATCCTGGAGCCCTGAATTACAGACACACACAGGGCCCCCCTAACGCTAGACCCCTGCACGACACCAACAGCCCTCTCCCCTTGCCCCCCGACAGCACACCACCCTTAGATTCATAGAATGGTTTAGGTTGGAAGGGACCTTAAAGAACATCTAGTTCCAACCCCCCTGCCATGGGCAGGGACACCTCCCACTAGACCAGGTTGCTCAAAGCCCCATCCAACCTGGCCTTGAACACTTCTAGCAATGGGGCATCCACAGCTTCTCTGGGCAGCCTGTTCCAGTGCCTCACCACCCTCACAGTAAAAGATTTCTTCCTGATATCTAATCTAAATCTACCCTTTTTCAGTTTGAAGCCCCTCATCCTATATTAGGTGTGCCTACCATGGAGTTTCCTTTACAGAGAAAAGAAGCACTTTTAAGGCACCAATCAGTTGCCCTATTTCATGTACCTATATCAGGCTGAAACGCATCGCAGACGGTTTGAAATCTCCATGACACTGCCGAAGGAAGGCAACCAGCACGCTGATCTTGTCCTACCAACAAGATGGACCATGCTCTTTCCCAACACACGTGCAAAGCAAGTTCCTGAAACCTCTCTCCTCACCTCCCATGCCAGCCCCGCGCTCCCTTCACTTCCATTTCTCATATTTTCATACTGCCCTCCTCTGAGCAACAGGCTCCAGACTCTTTGCAAATGTTTTTCCCTCAGAAGAAAATGCCACACAGAGTCACTTGTCAAAACCAGACCTGGGTGGCCACCCCCGTCTCTCCTGGAGGCTGCAGGCAGATGGGCCAGACAGTAAGGACCCAGCCCTGCAGGCTGACATCCATGCAGACAGAAACCTTTAACTCCCAAAATTAAAAACAACTGTGGGAGTAACGATATGATAACTTTTTCCAGATGCAAGATGTGCTTGCCTAACAGGTGCCAGCTCCATTTCTTTTACAGGAGCTGAAAGTGCTACTTGTAAGTAATTGGGTACACTCCTATTGCCAGCTGCTGGTTTTCAGGCACGCTCAAACATCACATGCAGAAGCCCCTTCTCCAATGCCTGCAGCAGCTGGGAAGTACAAATGGAGGCTGTTCAGCCCCTTGCACCTACATTTTTGGGGACAGGACAAGTCTAGTCCCTCCACAGCCCCCATCCCTCCTCACCACCATCTCCATGCACACGGCTCCAGCCTCTTCTGGGCAGGGGAGACACAAAACAAGCACATCACCCTGACAGTCTGCTTGGGTGAAGACTCACAGGTGTTGTAGCTGTTCTGTGCTACTTTGCAGTTTGTGCTTCTACTTGTTGCCAGAGCAAAACGCATGGAGCGATAATTGGTATTTGTATTGTGCCCATTGCAGCTGGAAGTCGTGGCTGGGCAGGTACCTAGTGCCATCTCTGCCAGATGTGTGCGACCAGCTTCTCAGGTCATATAAATCCGTATTCATCAGCCAGCTTGGCTGAATTCACTAATTCGTGGCCTTGACTTCATCAGCTGTGGACCAGCTGTCTAGTTTCTGTCTGGCCACTGTCAGATCTAACGCGTCTTCCTGCACACAGGCACTATTGCAGCTTTGTGCCCTCGGTCAAAATAAGAGCAGGGACAGACACCCAGCTCTGCCCCGCATCGGGGACCGCTATTGACACTGCTGGCATGGGCACCAGGCAGCCCCAGTGCGGCTGGGCTGTCAGTAGCTCAGCACTGACAGCAGTAATCATAGCGACAGCAATGGGTAATTACGGCTCCTAAAATTTCATTCAGAGTACAATATCTTCTACAATCAGCCCCTGCTCAGAGGTTAGTCCCTTGGGAGGTGGGAGCAAAAAGTATTTGTCAGTCACAAGCTGGAAATGGAATGATAACAGAACCTTACATGAAAAGCCCTCTCCAGCCATCTCCCTGCGCTCGCCCCCGCTCCAACTGGAATTGCAGAGATCTGTGCCAGACACTGGCAAAGCAGCACAATATCAGTGCTCTCGGGAAATAAAATACAGCAGTGAGCTGGGGCCAGCTTTGCCCTTGCATCAGCTGGCAGCTTGGGGTGACCTGCTCCAAGTTTTGGGTTTGATATCTGGCCAGCTGCACTGCACATGCCTATCAGATGTCTATAAATGTTTCACAGTAGTCTGATTTCTTATTGGAGGGAAAAAAAACGTCAGAAGGAAATGACTGATTGAAACGATTGTATGAAATGGGGACTGCATGAGAGCAAACGAATGATGCAGAGGCACAGGCTGCCCAGAGTGGGCAGAGAGGTCAGGACAGGGTTGGCAGCTCGAGGGATGAAGACGGAGAACCAGACCCTCCCCTCCTGGAGGATGGTCAGTACTCCTCTGGTTCCTGTACTGTCATTATGACTCACTTGGTCTAAATTTATCGCTGCTCCGTGTAGCTGGGCAGGAAGCATTACCACCGTCCCCCGGGAGCCAGGAAAAGTTGGATAGACACCGTCAACGCAGCCCTGAGCAAGTGACCAGCAGCGATTTGACTCATACTTCCAAAAGACAGAAGCCAGTTTGTAGCGTTTTCTCCACTATGAGCATCATCCCATGAAGGTGCTGAGCAGCTGTGAGCTGGGGCAGCCCAGACTTCTGGGTGTGCAGAGTGCACAACTCCATCAGAGAACAATAGAGGAAGATGGTCTTCATCCCTGACTAACCCTGTGAGTGGAAATCCTGCCCCATAGTCAAAGCATCACCTGTCGTGACAAGGTCTGCACACTCCTTGCAGATGTGTCCTGCAACAGGCCCCATTGGAATGAGGGTTACCAGACCCTCGGTCTGGCTTGGGATGATAAATCGTATCTCCAAGTTTGTCCAGTTTTCAATGAGCTAAATCCCCGAAATGCTTGACCTGAGATGTTCTCCCCTAATGCTGACAACATGCCTTACTCATCTTTTTTTTAATCTTCAAAATATTAATAACTTTTTTAGAAGACCAAAAAAGAACCAAAAGCGAAAACAACAACAACAACAAACACTACCAAAACCCAAACAACCTAAAAAAAAAAACCCCAAACAGAGAAGTCTTAACCAATACAGCCATAGAAAACAAAAGCAAGACAGAAGATATTAAATCTCTGGGACAGCAGAAGCACTTTCCAACAGTCGAGAAGACCTATTTCTTTATATGCAAATTTCCGCCTGCGCTTACAAAGTGATTAAACCCTTATTGTTCAAAACCCAACCCAAGCCCAACTGTAGGGCCACATCATGCACTGGGTGAGCTTCTCTTTGAGTCGAGCTCATTCAGCCCAAGCATCCACACCGCACACAGCCGAACTGCTTGTCCCACGGCAGAGAAGGGAATCCAACCTTCCAGGAAAAGATGCTCAAGGCAGAAAAGGCAGGAGAATAAAAAGTTCAAAGTTGCCTGCTTCCTTGGAGTTTGAGGGATGGAGGAGAAAGGAGGAATCCAGATGTGTCCTTGCTTACCCACAAACACTCCAGGCAGGCGTGAAGCCCACAGCTTTGCAATAGCTAATGAGCCCCGTCGTTGCCCTTCCACCCTCGCCAGCCAGAAAGGCACAGTGTTTCTTCTATTTGATTCATCAGGAACCGCCTCATTTCCAATGCTAAAATGCTTAGCAAACCCTAAAGGCATTTCACAGGTGTTTTGGCAAATCCTCTTCACTTAGTTGATGATCTAACTCTTTATTAACTATTATTACATGAGTTCTGTAGCCACATCTTTCATGCTATTCCATATTGTATAAGAATGTATATAATAAAAATCCCATAGAAGTTATTCTTCTTCTATAGGAATCTACAGGCTTTTGTTAAACTGCTTTCAGTAAGAAAAAAGTATTAAATCCAATGGGATGTTTATTGGCTTTCCTTAGTTCCTAAAAAAGTGTATAAATGGGGGGTGCGGTAGGTGTGTGTGTGACAGGAGGGAAACAGTGCTTTGAATGTCAGATGGACAAAGGACAACCTGGAGTGATTAACTGGAAATACTTTTCCTGAAAACAACACGTGGGGTTATAGGTGACCAAGCCGTATGAGCGCTTGACCAGCAGCCACAGCGCTGGTGTGCATTTCCAGGGAGGCTGTGCACAGCGCACTGCCAGCGCACTAAAACGCAGCCCAGGAACATCACCCCAGCGCTTAACAGCAGCCACCCCCAACCCTGAGACAGGAATCTGCGTTTCTGCTCCACATTCACACAGACTGCAATCAGAATTGAATCTTACTGCTTTTAAGACCTAGATTTAGAAGATCTTCTCTTTATTCACCCCAGAAATCAGTTTACCTGATTCAGATAATGGTTATAGGGCTGGATCAACCATTCACTCTCAACGATATGACGACTTTAACACTCTTCCTCGTTTGATCTATTCATGAATAAAGCTTTTTTTTTCCCCCTAGTTGTTCTTTGTAATTCTGTACCAATCAACTTAAATGAGCATGCCTGTAAATGACAGACTGAAGTCTTACACAACAGACTAATTCTGCTGGACAAGTATATTCACACTCTGTTAAACTTCCAGCTGAATTCAATGGTACACCTCAAAGGAGTTACGTACGTGTGACTGCACGTGCTAATCGCAACCTTTTGACTCAGGCTATTTCCTCTTATCACTATTCCCACTGGAAACCCTTCTTGTCACACAATGGGTTTTTTTTTTCTGCATGCTGAATGCATAGAGGAATATTGCACAGGAGATAATACAAAGCAGAAATCTTAAAAAAAAATGCTCGTAAGAAAGCAATTATCCTTACGCACAGAATTCACACTTTTGCATAACCAGTCACAAACAAAAAGATGTGGAGATACGTTTCATAACCAAGCAGGGAAGACCGATGCAAACAAATGCAGGCAAGGTGCTGGCTGGGGAAGCAGGGTCATGAAGCCTGTTCCCAACCTGCGTGGTCCCACAGCTGGAACAGGTACACAACACTCCTCTGCAACTCTTTTTTTTTTTTTTTTTTTTTTTTTAGTAACTTCAGGGCTCAAGTCATTGACAAGAGCTTTCCTGAGGGTTTCTAGTATTTGTTCCTCTTGAAATGTCTGCAAGCTCCGGCACTGCCTGCCTTCCCAAGTCACGTATGCTAACTGTGAGGTGCCTGTGCTGCGGGAGCAGCCCTGCTCTGCCCAGATGTAATTGCACGGTACCATTTGTGGCTTTCTATAAGGAAGTGGCGTCACCACCTCTGTCTTCCATCAGGCACCTCTCCAGAAGCAGCCCAAACAGAAATGCAGAGCCATGACAGGACTTCCTCCGTCTGCCCAGCCATGCGGGGCGGGAGCAGGAGGATCCCTGGAAGCATCACCCCGGCGTACACGCTAGGTCATCCTCTGCCTTCAGCAGGGTTTAGGCAGTCCTTGCTGAAGAAATCAGGCCAGAATCACAAAAACTGATCCATCTCACCCATACTCCTCTCAGCACTGTGAGCTTAAGCACTTCGCTACCCAGCCCACGTTCAAATCTTGCCCATGCCCACAGCCGTCATCTCTTCATATGACTAATGTGCTCCAGTGGGTAAGCTTAAATCTTTCCATTCCCTCCAACACCTGGTCACACAACTGAAAAATAAATGGAATAAAGGGAGGTTTCAGTTTGATTCTGCTCCCTTTTTTTTTTTCCTTTTAATGAAACCAAAACCCAAAATAAAGATAAGTGAGAGCTGGCTGAGCATTAACGCAAATGGTCCACTCAAACAAGCAACGTTAAAAAACACTCACTTTTGCAAACTTTTCAAGAAAACCCATTTCCCAGCATAGATCCATTAGCAAAACCAGCCCATGCCAGCTGGGTGCTGTACCAGGGCAGCCCTGCAGCACAGCATCGTCGTTGCTGGTGGCAGCCATAAGCTTTCTGCTGAGCTGGCACGGGCTGGGGACTGACACCAGCCAGGCTTGCCCTGTCTGAGCTTTCCCTCACCCACCTGCAACGTGTGCTGTACTAGATTTGGCTGAGCCAGCCATTTCTCTAGCTGACCAGGTGCTTATGGCCACGACTTCAACGCAGAGATGCAGCATAGGGAAATGCTGCCATGGTGGAGGTGCGGGATGCAGCACGGAGGGGCACAGGTGTGGGGGGAGAGAGATGGGGATGTGCTGGGCGCTGCAGACCCCTCGGCTCACTGACGCTCAGGCCTGGAGTTTTGGGCTTTAGGGGTATCAAAGAAACTAGCAAATGTATAGCATTATTGAGAATTTTACATGTAGAAATATTCGAAATTATTATTCTTTCTTTCCTTTTCTGTAACGATTAGATCCTGATGTGATGGCTGTGGAGATCTTGCTTTACAATGCGTGGTGCTGCTGACAGGCTGTTTTTTTCCGGCTGTGCACTTCAGGAGATGAATTTCTGGGGGAAGGCAGGTGACAGTCACAGCTCCCTGCAAGGTGGTGCCTCCACATGGCGCTCTGTGTGCTCCCGGTTTGGGTCGTGCTTCCCTCTGAACACAGGGAGACAGGCACCCGTGCCCACACAGGGAGAAGGTGCAGCATCCTTCTCCTTCCCACCACCTCATCCCACGGTAAAACTATAATTTGATTCCTCTCCCCACAGCTATTTTTGGATTTTCAGCACTGAAATTAGTGTAACACGTTCAGACAGGAAGTCATTGCTACAGCGCTAGAGAAGGGTACTCGGAAATGAATACCAGTCTTTGATTAAAAGATAGATGTCTAAAAACCTTTTAATAAAACACACCGAAACAGACATTTAAAGAAAAAGCCTATCAAAAGAATGCTCTGCTCCCTTATCCTTACTTCATTTAGGCAAAAGGCAATGGAAACAGTACTGTATAATTTACCAAGGAGTTTCTGCAATGGCAAGGAAATAATCAAACAAAGGTCTTTAAATAAAAGTAAATACCAAGAAAATTAAATAAATGAAATCAAAGTTTTACTATGTGAGACACATCTTGAATGTCCAGAGTAAACACAACCATCTGGAGTCGTCCACAAAGCCTTCACTCAAAAAAATAATTTAGAACCCATACAGAAAAGGTGAGATGGATTTATGTAAAAATCCAAGGAATTGACTCAGGATCAGTCAGACACAGATCTTAAACCAGCCTTCCCTAACCCCAAAACCATTGCCTAAAGTGGAAACAAGCCCAGGTAAATGTTTTCTGCATTTCTGATGCTGGGGGAGGTAGAGACGATGGACATCGTATGGCAAGATACGATCTCCTCACTCCTCCTTTCTTGCCAGAAGGTTCCTGCCACCCTGTGGAAAGCAAGCTGCCTGCTTATTCCCGTCCTAGCTCACCCCATCTCAGTGCCCCTTTGCTCCCCTCTCCCCAGTATGAATCCAGAGACCTGAG
Source organism: Anarhynchus alexandrinus (assembly GCA_008711295.1). Lineage (NCBI taxonomy): Eukaryota > Metazoa > Chordata > Aves > Charadriiformes > Charadriidae > Anarhynchus > Anarhynchus alexandrinus. The sequence goes on from VUYV01000168.1 coordinate 1,205,605, forward strand.
CTACCCCAAAGGGGCATTGGGACTGTAATGAAAACCACCACCCACTGTAACACTGATGCTGCCTGAGTCCGCAAGATATTTATCTCCTCTCAGCATCCTGCTCCTTTCATGTTTAGTTAATTTCGTTTTGAATAAACATTTCTTCAAATACCTTTCCCACCAGAGAACTAAAATGTGCCAGGCGTGGACTGCCTTCTAAAACTGCTCCTGTCAGGTAATTCACAAGTGGTATTTTTAAACCCATTGCTTGCTGAACAACAAACATTACACCCACCCACCCACAGACACTTTTTCTTTGTTTTGTGAGCGGCAGCGAGACATCACACATGCAGATGGCAGATTTGATAGGAGCCTGACCTTCATGCTGTCACAAATAACACACATTATTCAGTATTTATTTCTATTTGAGGAAGAGGCAATTGCACAAAGTCGAAGGTGCACGCAGCAAGGGAAAAACCTGAGGGAAGAGAGCAGCAGTCACCCAGGGCAGAAGTCACGGGCACAATGCTGTGGGGGATACCGAAGCCCTCCTGTGCCCTGCAAACCCCTGAGAGCCGCTGCCCGCTCCAGGGCAATGCCTAGCTGCCCTCAGCCAAGTGGAAAAAAACCCAAGAGCTGCCATCCCGGAGCTCCCAGCAACAAGGGAAGCTCCCTGAAACGCTGCCTTGGAGGCAGGGGAAGAGGGGCCAAGGAGCAGGGCAGGGGGCGTTTAGCTATAGAAAACCACAATTGGGTTCTGCCAAATCCCGAGCAAGAAGGAGTCAGCACTAGAGCTGCAATAAGCCACTTACAGGCTATATGGAATATTAGAAGCAGAACCGAGATCACGACAGGAGATGTTGATACTCCAGGATAAGGCCATGCTGTTCCTGAATCAACAAGGAACGGATTAAGTGCAATGTTGCACAATTTTTATGTCTCCTTATGGACAAAGGCTTTGCTGCTTGTCATCACCAAAGATCACAGCACTTATTAAATAAACAGTCTTGACAAACTCCTTTGTGAGTCTTGACATGCTTTTTACATCAACTTCCCCATCACAAGCGGATATGGCTTTTTTCTCCACTTACATTTGTTTCATGGTGTTCCCAAACAGCTGCAGAGCTGCTTCACGTGGCAGCCAGGTTCAATACTGAATGAAATGGCATCCATCCATAATATGAAACATGTTTGACCCCCTGCCCCGAGACTTAAATCCATCTACACAGACAGTCCTACAGCAAGTACTCAGTGGAACATCAGCAACCAGGTAGATGAACCACAACAACATCCGATGCTATTAGGACAGCAGTCTCGGCTGTGTAACTGTCTGATTCTGCATAACACTTCCCCAAAAGCCTCTAACTGCACTGTGTCTGAAACGATTAAGTGAAATAACCACCACACTTGGAGATTGCACAACTTGTGCAACATGAGTGCCTTCAGTAGAATTGCCCTTAAAATACTCATGCTGACCTCAATCTCTGTGTCTCATTATTAAAGCAAATGCACACTTGAATAATATGGCAAGACAAAGCACATCTCCGCAGTCCCAAACTATAAAAGGGTTCAGGTAGAGATAAGACCTTTTCAGTTTAGAGCCACATCTACCTCTTGCTGGTTTAAGGAGTTTTCCTGTTCTTATTTTCTTCTACTTTTTAAGAATTTGGTCAACAAAACATTTTGAACAATATAGACCATCAGATGACTCTGTCTGACCGAAGGGCAAAAATAGCCATCCCTCAGTCTGAGCTTTAAAATAGCTCCTCCCCAACGGGAGTCAAATGTTCCCGGGCTGGGAAAGATGTTTATTTCTCTCCCACTTTTTTAAACATTTAATTTCAGCTTATGTAGGCAATGTGGTCAAACATGACACAGCCCAGTGCAGCAGCTCACAGGAGACAGGATGAGAGTCTCTAATACACTAACTGCATCATGCCTCGAAAGACGGAAGCCCGATTTAGCAGCAGCAGCACACAGACAGCCTCATCAGAACTTCAGCCCGTTTTGGAGTCAGTTCCCGCACATTATAAGTGCAACTTGTGTCCACACATTCAGAGTCCTGGCTGGCACTTGTTCTCTTCTCAGGCATCATGAAAATCATACATAGAAATACATTTAGGACAGCATTTAATAAAGATAAATCAAGAAATAAAGAGCAGCAATATCTAAGAAAAGCAATATATAGTTTTGACAAACTGAGATTGCTGAAGGATTGGAAAACACCAAGTAATAAAATAAAGGAATTATAATGTGGAAGTAGACAGCACTCCCGCCATATGAAATAAAACATTGATGATGGGGGCTCCTGGACTACTGCATAACATAAACTGTGAAAGCACATAGTCTGTGTGGCTCTTGAACCTGGTTTTAGACACAGAGCTGACCAAGTAACAGACTAAATAGAACACATAGGAGGACTTTTAACTCAGTCTCTCTGTGATTTATTTTAAAATGTTTTTAATTGTATGCACATTTGTTGAGATTTTTCACTGAAAGCCTCTTAGAAGATAGCTCAGTTTCAAAATATTCATCATCAGCTCATATACATTTATTATTATGTTCTATTTTAAGAGATGCTTGTTAATCTTGAAAGGACTCAGGACATTGCTGATCTCTATCTGAGAAGGGCTGGTTTTAGAGTCAAAAAAGCCATGCTGAAGTTTAATTTTTCAGAGTATAAAAATTTTGGTCCAAATTCAGTGCAAGGAGCCTTCAGAAAGCAGTCGAGTTTTCTTTGTTTCTTTTGAGGTAAAATAGAAGGAAGGAGTAATGTACTAATATTATTTAGTCCACTGGATGTAATATATATGCATAAATATACACACACATATATTATATAAACACTATAATTATCAGTGATTTATTTTCAGTAGATAAATTAATTTAGAAAACAATGCATGCAAAAATACTTGGGCAAACTTCCCTATCAGAATATCTACCATAAGATACCTAAAGAGACACAACTGGCCATACAGCAATATATCTAGATATTCTCCTGCCTCCTCACGAATAAGGCACAGGAAACCCCTCACGGTGTTCCTTTGGAGCAGCACAACTGAACTGAGGTTGAACAGAGCTGGTCAGGGGCACCAGTTGCCCCCTTTCCCCACCACTGTCTCCAACCAGTTTTTCTACCTGGCTAACTCTCAAAATAACTAAACTCCCCATGAAATGCCTCTGGTCCACACCAACCCAAGCAATCATTTCCAATAGGAAAGGACGAGCGGTGCATGCCGACATTTCCAATGGGAGCTGCTACAGGCTGCGGTCTTTTGAGAATCTAAACCATTTATATAGGTATCCTAAATGAAGGTCATTTCACAGGCCCATGAAAGGCTTCAGGTACACCATTTGGTAAGGAAGTTACAGAGACTTCCCTTAATTTCCTGATCAACTGTTAATTAATAACTAGCGGGCAACCACAGATATGCTTACGGCCCTATCAACACCATCTGGCAGACTATGATCTGCAACAACCTGGGAAGCCACGGCACATGCACATCAGCATTGCTTGATCAGCCCTGGCTGTAATCAGACTCAAACTCTTTCATGTCTGTCTGTTGTTTTGTGGTTCTTATTTTTCCTCTCCAGTAAAAAGAGGAAAAGCAGGGACAAATAAGCTCGTTACGATATTATGGATACAATAGCCAGTGTATGTGCACAGTTTCTTTACCTACTCTAAAAACCCCATTTGAATTCCAATTTGCTTACACTTTTTCATTTTAGGGTAAAGTACATCTGATGGAAAAGTCAAACTTTATTTGTGAATCAGAACTAGCACCAAGGTTAAAAGGTACTTTACATTTAAAAAACCTGTAAATTGACCCTCATACCTGGTATGGAAGTGGATGGCTCAACACCACTCTCTTGTGGGCAGAGATCCGAAGGCCTATGGCTTTACCAGGCATGCGGATGTGCAGACAGCTCCACTAAAAACAGACATCTTTTCAGTCCAACTGCCTCTCCCTCACAGTCAGTCATACCCACAGACCTTTTCTGCCAGGGAATACAATGCAAGACAGGCATATTAATAAATGTAATGCAAACTTCTCTGAGCTTTTCCTCTTCTTCAAGTGTCTGTTTAGCAGCTGTCACAGGGAGACATGGATAAATAACATTTTTTCACCTTCCTCATTTGTCTCATTTGTCTTCTTTCTTCCGTGTTTAATCTTTCTTTATTGTTTGCTGCATATTCTCCCTTTCACTTTCCCCTACATGTAGGTTTTTTCCTTCCAACAGTCATAGTCCTCCTCACTGCAGGTTAGACTTCCTGAAGACCAGCACATAATACTCACCAATAAGCGCTCATTTTGCCCGAAAATACGCTTAAGGAGAACCCCACATGTCCAGTTTTCCCACCCTCCAGCTGGATAAAGCACAACTTCACCATAACAGTGCAGGCTGGAAACCAGATATTTCATGTGACGTACATCAATAATTGCACAGTACAGCAGACACCCAGAATGGGACCCACTGATGCTCCAATCACAGTGATACATCAGGGCTTCTCAAGCACAGTTTGATGGAAGCTGTCACGTTCACTGCTGTCTAATGGCCATGCATGGATCAGGCGATTCGGGGAATATCTGGTCTTAATTAATTAAATTGGGGTTTAGTCCAAAGTCTACTGAAATACAAAAGTGCCTCTCCACTGACACAGCTGCTGAGATGCATCCCACATTTTTGTACCCAGCACACAAGCTACAAGCACAGCACTGAAACACAAATGGAAACCAAAGCAAAGATCAAGCCAGGATATCAGGACCTCTGGCGTAATACAGGTATTAAATGAATTCATGCCCTTCTATTGTTAAGCCAGAATTGACGCAGCCGTATACTTCACTAAAAGGTCATCTAGCTGTCAAACGCACTAGTGCTCAAGCCCTTCGTCCTGAGTAAAATAGAGGTGGGGACGGGATATAATTCTTTTGTTTCCAAACGAAATCATCTAATAAGTCACAACAATTAATTTCTAGGTTGCAGTTTTCTAGCACAGCAACTACGTGGCTTTCCTCCCCGCCCCCATACTTTACCACGATAGTACAGCACCTCTTTCTGGTGAGACAACTACTAATCCATCAATGAAAGGGTTTCCAAAAATTATGCTACCTGACACAGTGGGAATGGCTACAGACTTCCTTGCTAGTACTGATGGCTCTGGGACAAGCTCAAGCCACCTGATGACACTGAGAAAACAACCAGGGATCTTTTCTCAGCCAAAGCATTTTGTGATCAAACACAAAACCAGAAATTTTGATTTAATGAAACATTTTGCAAATACATAACAGCTTTGATAAACAATGTATAATCCTTCAGCATCCTCAAAACCAAAACATTTCCTCCCCCACCATCGTGTAAGTCCCAAGAAAACTGTTTAAACACAGAAAAAGGCAAAGCTTAGAAATCCCATACATGTTTTCCAGCAATAACCTTCAAACCCCTACAAATTTCAGCTTCAAGTTCCTGCATAGTTCTTTGCAGTCCGGCACTTTTTTGTGAATTAACAATTTCAAGGCAATGTTAATAGCCATTATAGGAAAAATCTTATGAGAAAAAGAGCTAAATACTTAGCTAGTGTCATACTAGCATTGGTGTATTTGTTCTAATTTCTAGGGAGCCACCTGAATATCTTTCTTCTGTTAGCTGAGAATCTGTCCATACCTGGAATATTTAAAAATCACAGAAAAACACTTATCTTTGATCCCCCAATAAAGCTAATCTGATAGTACAAGTTTTGAATAGATAGAACCAATCATCTTTTAGTAATGCACAACAAAAGAAAAAATAAACGGGACATTCTGAAATATCACCGCTCCTTTCAGACGCTGACTGGTGGACAGACCAGCACAATTTCAACTCCAATAGGCATGAATTAGCTTCCAGGCAAAGAAGCAGAGATAAAAGGGGAAGGGATTTAAAGAATTTTGCATGGGGTTTTGTCAGTTTTATTTTCTGCATGGTCTACAGAGAGAGGGCTCAGCTGTGATTTAAGCCCCTCTTTTTCATTATTATTAATTTTATTAACAATAAACTTTACAGTTGGCCACATAAAGCACGGTAAAATTTCATACATTTCTCACTGTATCTTGTCTAATCACCTTCACAATATGTTACCTTCTGGGGTGAACAGAGTAGAAGCTAGTAAAACTGTGACCTTAAAAAAAACATGTTAAAACATTATCTAAAATGACAGAATTTTCAGCAGTTCTTACCATTCATACACTTTATTTCATTTTACTTTGACTTCTCTTCCAGTCCTGTCAGCACAATATGCAAAGCATCCTCATTAATAAGACATGATATTGGCCGAATGGCAAATTGGAGGCCTGATCTGCTGACTTTACCACATACATCACTGGAAGTGCCTCTGTTCTTAAACTGGTGCATCCGCTCCACTATTTCTGATCTCAGAGCCTCCCAGAAGGTATTCCAGTTCAGGAGGTGCATTTTATGGAATAATGAAATGAGACAAAAACAAGAAAGATCAAACTCATTAATACCATATCATTACAAAACCAAAAGCTACAGAGCATCTGTTGCAGGCAGGCACCACTTGTAGAGGTTTTCACACTTACACCAGCTTGCTCTGTACCGTCGCTATCAAACAGACTGCACAGCCATGGCAACAGCTTCAAAATAGCTAACTCCTAACAGTTACGCAAGACTCCAACTGATCCTACTTTTACATTTTTAATTTAGAGCTTCGCTTTTCACTCCTCTACCTTCTTCCTTTTTACAGGCTTACATGCACCATGTACAGTATACTGAAACAACACTGGCCCACAATGTGACTGCCCCAGCTGATCCCTTAGTTCAGCTCTTCTGGGGCCAGCCAGTGTGGCAGAAATGATTGTACCCGCTCCCCTCCCCACAAAAGATTAAATATGTCCTTCCCACGCAACAGCTGAGCTCCACTGGCCCAGAGCCTGTGAACACTGAATGGTCTTTCCAATTCAATTAATTCAGCAGAATTACACTACCCCAGTACCCCCCCCCCCCCCCCCCCCCNGGAGATTGTTTCCTCTAGTTTTACCAAGACCCACAGAGTATCATCTTCCTTCATTGAAGCTTACAGCAAAACTCACTTGCTGAGACAGTCCATATCAGACACCAAAACATATCACAGGAAAAGCAGCAAGATTTTGCAAGGCTCAAGGATTTCCAGTTCATCAGTGGCTAACCAAGAAGGAGCACCTCTTCTACTGCTGTGGTACTGTTTCTTCTTTATTTTTAGTTAAAACCTTAGAACGGCTTGTCTGTAACCCTCTGCAATTTTTTTTTCCACTTACTGTGAAATAGCTGAAGCTTTCATAGAGTATCGTTTGTTTTAAGGATAAATCATTTCAGACATTTATGGCTAGAACAGAAAGAAATGTTCTTTATAAGAGAAAACACTGTATAGTTATTGTGTTGAGGAAGATGACCTTTATCTTACTGCTGGGTCCATTATTTTCCCTGTGATCCTGCAAAACAATAAAGCATTATGCGATGGCCAACAACAGTCAAGCAAAAATACATGCTTCTTGCAGAAGCTGAAAGCCACGGTACAACCTGATATCCCAACACTTTTCACAGTCTCCTGTACTATCAGTTTGGGAACCTAAATCCAATAGACAAGGCCACAAAATGCAGATTCACCCTTGTCTTTTCCTATAACAGAGAGGAGAGCTAGAAACTGTGGCTGGTCTTGGAGGAACCTTTCTCATAGGTGTTGGTAGAACTGGTAAAAACCTGTAGCAAACAGTGCATCCATGAAGGAAATGCAGATTCTGGGAGACAACAAAACCCACCAATTGATACCAAATACAGAAAATAATTCTGGCTACTAAAGAGGTCTCATTTTGACAGGTCTCATTTTGACCCTTCTCCAATTAAATCAAAGCAGCTCTTTTTGGCTTGAACTGTACTTAAACTGCAGAGGGGTCTGGAAAAAAAAAAAAAAAACCAAACCAAAACCAACCCTAAAAACAGATCTCAACAAGTAGAAAATAAAAATCAAATGGTAGAAGGGAAGCATAACAGATCAAACAATTACATTAAGTTCATATGAATGGTTTATTTAAAAAACTGTTTTAACATGTCCTGAAATACTATTGTTTTGGGGTTTTTTTTTGCATTCAGCCATCAAGGACTTACAGCCGGTGACATTTGCAGCTGTAAAACTGGTAACATCAGAGGGATCAATTCTCATTAGCAGCTATTTACTGGTACAGAATGAGTGGAACAGTTTTATGCTTTGGTATTTATTTTCTTATTGCAATCTCTTCTCTTACTCAGATCAGATCTCTGCCTTTTATTTTTAGATAGGTATACACATGAACCAGCTTATACACATATATAACATGTACAGACACACGCTCTCACAAGGGCTTTTGAAGCAGACCTAGACATAAGAATGCGCTGTACCAGTTGCAATCTAAGACTATCATGTGTACATGTTGGTTACAGAAAGAACAGATGTTGCATGGAGAATTCTCCATTTCCACACTCATGAATTTCCCCTTGTACACAAATACTTGTACACAATACTCCATCCACTCAGAGTATTAGTGCTGTGATCATCACCTTGCTACGAGGACTACATCTTTACAGCATTTATCAGTGAGGATGTGGGCATCAGCATTTCTTGCTAACAAGCTTAACATAGCACCAAGCAGAGACTTTTTACAGTAATTACAAGACATCCAATTTTATTGCAGTCTAAAAATGTTTCAATGGGGTGATTTAAAAAAATCACATTAGATGGTTTCTCAATGGTACTTATGGGATACATGAATGAAAGCTCAATTCTGAAAGTTCTCTATCATTTTAATAATTTTGAAAATCAGAGTGTCTTAAAATATTTCACCTGACTCAAGGTTATGCAAAAGCTTATTACCCAAGTCTCATCCTCATGAAATGAGCATTCATGCCCATTCTACACAATGAGAAACGGAGTTCCATAGTTGACCGGTTGGCTTCCAGATCTCTTTTCTAAATGCCAGACAACATCCACGCTCATTAGTGATAGCAGGGGATTGGGCAACTTCACCTTCTAGAGTTAGGTCTAAGGACAAAAGCCTATGCAGAGTTTTCTGTCGATGCTAGAGCTGAAAGTAGGTCAGTCTGCATGAGTTCTTTTGTTAAACATGAGGCATTTGTCACCTTCACTCACAGCCTTTGCAAGTTAATCACTTCTGGGTGGCATTTTGAAAAGCAAGAGAACCCACTAGGTCGAAGCTGCATGAGGTTTGCTATTTCAGTGGCTGACAATGCTGAATCGGAAACAAAATACAGAGACAGCAGGAAAGACTGCACTTGGCATCTCAGGTATTCTTGAAATTCTCTGTAATTTGTGATTAAAGATGCAGGCTTCCTGCTATGAGCAATGAGAAACAGTGAATACTGGTGGAATTCCTGGGTGACTGAGCTGCTCTGGTGTACAAAATGCATGTGGTACAGCATAGCTGAGAAGGACAGGCAAGACTATCAGGCATGCCAGATGCCATTACTTCAAGCCCTCTAGACAAAAATAATGCCATTGATCAGTACTTCAAGTGACTACTGACACACTATTAGAATGGCAGCCCTTGTGCAGTCTTCATGTCAGGGATAAGCTCACAAGTAGTCTCTCTGATCCCAAAGAGTGCATTGGTTGAGTTTCAGCAAAGATGCCAGCAACTGCAGAACCATCAGGAGTGAAATAACCCTTGAGCAAAAGTCTCCACAACTAAAGGCTAAAGGACATGAGCAGTCATCTCAGCTAAAACTTGAACTGTTGAGTTATAACCTTTGGGTTTCCAAACAGAAGACACATAATCATGAACCTTCAAATGGCACCTTTTTTTAACACACTTATCTTAAGGATAAATTGAAATTTAACTCGTGATCCATTTTTCCAGCTCTCCTTACCGGAGGGGAAAGTATTACTGTTTGTAAGTTCAGCAAACCAAGTAGATGGATAAGCATTCAATCTTTTAAAACCTACTGATGTATCAGAGGTTTCTGCTACCCCAAACGCTTCTGTAAGCCTGATCACAGGCCAGGACTGTCGTTCGCCATGCTGCACAGGCCCTCAAACACATACAGATCTCTGACAACGCAGGGCTGTTGCGTGCAGCCCATAATCAGAGAGGCAACTCCTCTTCATAAAGCAACTCTGCTCAAGTCCTGGCAGAGGCTGTCACGAGCTGGACATACTTCGCTGTGTGGCAGCTGCAGGATCCTACCTCAGAGGTGTCTAACATGGCCCATTGCATCTATGTTCAGTAAGGCTGAGTGCCCCAAAGCACCCTTACCTCCATCTCAGCTCAGCATCTGTGCACTGTCATCTGAAAAAGGGTCATTCAGGGGTTGTTTACTCAGAGCAATTATCACATCCACATCAAGAAAACCAATTTTTTTTTTTTTTCATTTTAAGCTGAGCTGCGTGTATCCTGCTGGGAACCCACTGCGATGGAATAAACAACTCTGAGCTTTTGCCTCCTCCAAGTTTCAGGCAGAACATATTCTTCTTTCCAAGCCTGAAAAAGCGGTAGAGAGCTTAAGTTAGCATTGCTTTCTCAATACCCCAATCTGAAGTATTGTTAAATTCCTCATTTCTTGGTAAAAAAAAAATCAATTATATTCAAGAAATTTCATATTAATCTTTTGGCTAAGTTTTCCTACAGATTTTCCTGCAGGATATAGTGACTGCATTTCTCCAGAGGGATGTCTGCTTGCTTTTAGAATACCTTCTTGCGTAATAGTTCTTTACTGACAGGTCTATTAATTTTATATGTTACAAAAGCATGTTTTTAGAAATTCTGTTCTGTAGGACAAATTTGGAAATTAAAGCAAGCACAAAGTGTCTTCACATTTAGATTTCAGTGTGAAAACAAGTGAATGTCACACTGCAGATCCTTGCATCATATGACAATTAGCTAATGTTTAGTTTCTTCCATCACCATCATCTTTTTTGCCATTTTACATACAACCCACAAGAGCTTTCTCCTCTCTGCACCTGCTCAGGCTGGCTATTCTATTACTTCAGCAAAAATAACTTTTTTAACACTGAAAGACTAAATGAGCAAGTACAAAAATCCTATTGCCATGAGCCACAGAGTTTGCAGCAAAAAGGGCTGTAGGCTTGCAGGAAGAGTTCCTTGTGTTTTTTGCCCCTAAGAGCTTTACCCTTCAAGCTGCAAATCCCTTGGCTCCTACTCCAGCAAACCACCTAAAACCCTTCATATGGATTATGTGTAGCAAGCAAAGAGGTTCTCCTGGATTCTGGCAAATGGTCTTGGCATATTGCACAACCAAGCCCCCGGAGCCTAACCGAACATGGAGTGACACCAACAGAAACATTCCTTTCACCCCTGGAGGACAGAAGGGACCACAATCCATTGTACAAAGATTTCTTTTCTCTTTTTTTTTTTTTTTTCCTCTCCCTTTTGAAGTGGCTTTTTTTTAGTGTCTTTTGGCAAGGGCCTCGTGACCTGTTTTAGGAATAGGGTAGCCCGGCGGACTAGGGAGGGGGGGTGGNCGTACTTGGCCCTGCTGAGGCTGCACCTTGAGTACTGTGTTCAATTTTGGGCATCGCAGTATAAGAAGGACATTGAGGTGCTGGAGAGGGTCCAGGGAAGGGCAACGAAGCTGGTGAAGGGTCTTGAGAATAAGTCTTATGAGGAGCAGCTGAGGGACTTGGGGTTGTTTAGTCTGGAGAAAAGGAGGCTGAGGGGAGACCTTATCGCTCTCTGCAGCTACCTGAAAGGAGGCTATAGAGAGGTGGGTGTTGGTCTCTTCTCACAAGTTACAACCAATAGGACAAGAGAAAATAGCATCAAGTTGTGCCAGGGGAGGTTTAGGTTAGACATTAGGAAAAACTTCTACACTGAAAGGGTTATCAAAGACTGGAACATGCTGCCCAGGGAAGTGGTTGAATGACCATCCTTGTATGGCATTTAAAAGCCGTCTGGATATGGTGCTCAGGGACATGGTTTAGAAGTGGGCCTGGTAGAGTTAGATAATGGTTGAACTTGATGATCTTAAAGGTCTTTTCCATCTGTAACGATTCTATGATTGACTTTGCAGCTTTATAACAGTCATTGCAACCTCCCCGGCTGCTCTCTCTTCATGAGTACCATCAGCATTGAAAAAAATCTTTGTGACTAAGGCTATTGAACTTGTCTGGCCGTTTCCAGCAAACAGCTCCCTGTACTGGCTTCACAATGGGACTGGTATCACAGGAAGAAGACATAGAATTACATGGTTAAATTAGAACAGTCAGGTCCACTATGACACACCTTCTAAACCCCAAAACTTGCTCTGAAAACAGTGGGAGGAGACACTTATCGCACAGGAATTGGTGTTGCTGCCATATTCAGAAAGGCAAACCCCAGAAATTAACACTGGCAATACTTGCACACACAGTTTAAGAGTGTGTTTTGAAATGCTACTTAATGTTTGGGGCAGATTATCCTACTGGCAGAAATATTATACCTTGAGACTCATTTAGACGACCATGACTAGAAAAAAAAAAAAAAGATACTCAACTAGGCTATGCTCCTTATGCTTCCTATGGGCCACTATGGGCTTGTTACCAAGAGAAAAATATAAAAGCCCTGTCCTGCCACCTTAACTCAGATTTATTCCAACCACTTTTTCATTATTTGGACAAAGGTGGCAGAGGCAACTTTTACAGCCAGTGACAGAGCCAAATTTGAAAACTGTAATTATAATTAAATCTAACACGCAGAGGTTTTGTTTATAGCTCTCAAACTAGTTTACAAAAACAAATATGACAAATGCGACTTTCAGAAAAAGAAACTCAGTTAAGGGACATACCCAGAGCTGTGTTGCTCACCAGCAGCAGAGAGAAACAGAAATCAAGACTACCTGACTAATTCAAATACTTCTTTCCTCAGTCACTTCCCAGGCTTTCAAAAACACGGTGTACAGTTTTTAGGGCTATATGTGCAACTGGATTATGCCCCTGCACTTCTGGCAAGCTGCCTGCATGACCCTCAGTCCAACAAAACTTGCATTAATCAGAAGCGGCTGCCCATACACAGCCCAGTGAGGCAATCTGCATATGCTCATTAATGGCTTTTGTTGCATTCTGTCATTCCCTGTGAAAACATCTTAAACAACTAACTCTGGATGCCAAAGAGATAACAGATAATTAGACGAGATAATTTGGGGTCTAAATCAGTTAACTGCAAGAAAAGTGGTTTGCATACTAGATATACCCCACTAATGAAGTATTTTGCTCTTCATTAACTAAACGATATTGACATTAAATAATGTATAATACAGGGATCTTCCAAAGTGTACACTTCAGATCTAAGCACAGGAGTAGCCAGGATGCTTTTGCAAGCTTCTACACCAAAAAAGCAATGTAGTGCTCAAAGTCCTTGCTTCGTGCTTCACCATTCTGGCTCCCATAAAGACAAGCTCCCCTGGAATTCTCCTTTTGGGGTTTGGGGTTCCTTCCCAAGAAAAAACATCTGGGTAAACGACATTTTAAAACCATACATTGAGCCTCACATGATTGAGTACGGTTTACTTAACTGGCTGAAACCACTGCCAGTTTTTTCATAATGCCAGGGAGTTCAACCAGCAAAAGACACAATGTTCTTCAATTAAGGACACAGTCATACGTGTTTCATTTGGAAAGGGGGAAGCAATGAAAAAGGACATGTGTTAGGTGGAAAGTGAAAATATTTTAAAGGGCAAGGGGGGGTGAAGACTGAGAAGACAATTTCCAAGGAAGAACAGCCAGTAGAATGAGAACAGAAATAGAAGCAGAGTGAAAATCCTACTGATTCTGTATGAATACAGAAAAAAGAACAGTAGGAAATTAAAAAGAATAAGAAAGCAATACAATAAAAAAAAGAAGGGGAAACAGAAACAATAGGACTTGTATATTTTTGCTTTTCCCAGTGATACAGCTACACCCATAGAAACTTCCTGTTCATGTGCACTGCAAAAGTGAAAAAAATTGCTGGTGACATCTGAGGTAAAAATGAGTTGCCTGTCTTTCATTCACATGAGGATATTTGCATAGACTGAAGAAATTCCTAATGCATAGCATGTTCTTCCAGCATACTACTGCACAGCAGAGTTGGGTTTGTTGCTTCCAAAGCAGGACTGCACCGTCCATCAAGCAGCCTGGACAGCATTTCTGGGCTTTGAGACCTGCTGAGCAGAACTTCACCACTTAATTCCTCCTACTACAGCCACAAAGGAGAGCAGCCAGGAGACACCTTGGCTGTAGAGATGCCACAAAGAGGCATTGTCTCAGAACTAAATAAAAAGGGACATTTTTCACAAAGTAGTATCTCAGAAAAGTGGATAAAGATTTACAGGGCTGAACCTATGTATGTTCATAACTCTGCCTTTCAGTAACACCACTAGAGTTGATGAACACAGCATATAGGTGTGTATCTTGTAAAAGAATTAAGACTAAATTGTCCTCTAGATGAGATGGTCTAACACCTGAGTTTAAATACAACTGGACACTGCGCAGAAATTTTGTGGGTCTTCAGACCTGTTGTAGCAGCCACTACATTGCTTCCATCAGTCATTTCTAGACCATTCTACCCAAATCCTAAATTTTTTTTCTTTTCATGTTGCTTGCAGAAAGGAAACCTCTAAACCCTACCAGTGTACCATTAACTGTTTTCCTCTACGAGACCTGAAAAGTATGAAAGCTGTAGCTCTCTTCATTTGTCTTCTAGGATCAGCTGTTGCTATTCCAGTAAGTCCTCATCGTGTTATTGTTAATGGGCACTTAATTTTCCATTCTGTGAATACTCTATGTTATTCCGTTGACCTATACAAGATTTACAAGATTTTTATTTACATGCAGATATTGAATATATTTGTCTATTCTAGACCCATTCCTTAAACTACAAACTCGGAACCCATGGACAGAAAACTCCAGAAAAGGTACTCTTCTTGTTCTTTAAATATTAAGAGGCAACCTACAGTATAAATATATATATATAAAGCACATCAGCACATATCTAGCGATTGGCAAATAGATTTAGGTTAAAAAAAGGTAGGCCCCCTCACAACAAGAATTAGTACCAAGCATCTCATGCCTCACATATTACTTAGCTAGAAACAGAACAGGACAAAATCTAAAGCTCACAACCAAAGTTTCACTTATTTGAAACAATTACCTTAAATGAATCCCCACATATGATCATTACACCCATATTCTTACAGACAATAAGCTCCACTGACAGTTGAACTTGTGGTTATTGCTACTCCAATAAACAAGGAGGATGCAATCCTCCATTTATCGCACCAGGTGGTCATATGCAGTTTCAAACATGTAAGAATTTTATCCAGCATATGTATTATTATTCACAATACAGAGCATTAGCTACAACTCATCTTGGAAAAGTACACTGTGGCTGACAAGCCAGATACACAGCCCCGATGGTAATGATGACTTCAGCAGCCCTATGCCGTATATGCACGCTAATGACAGAACTCACAATTTTGCATTCATGGTTGACTCAAATTAAAATTCCTTTTGCTTGTACCATTCTGGTGAGCATTTGTGGTTCAGACACTATGCACCTTGGCTCCAAACCAATGAATGTTTCAGAACAACTAAATTCAGAGCATGCTCTGTAGTAAGAAATGCAAAATCTAACTCTTACGCTAACCTTTTTT
This sequence comes from Anarhynchus alexandrinus, assembly GCA_008711295.1. NCBI lineage: Eukaryota > Metazoa > Chordata > Aves > Charadriiformes > Charadriidae > Anarhynchus > Anarhynchus alexandrinus. The sequence goes on from VUYV01000168.1 coordinate 1,221,235, forward strand.
TTAATTATGAATTATATGACACTCTGTGCAGCTTTCCAGATGCATTTCATGTCAACCCGGATGGTGATCTGCATTATGAAAATTAAAAAAACCAACGTTTTCCTAATGAAATAGCCAGCAGAACAAGTTATGGTATAAACACTAGCTTGCAGCCTACAACCCCAGAGACAACTCATGGGAGACACTTGCATTAAAACAAAACATTGCAATACCCGACGAATCATCAGTTCCAAGTGAATATGCAACATCTATCAAAGGCCAGTTGTCCCCTAACAGTAGCTAATTACAGCTACATTGACTGAAATTCGCCACCATATTAAGAGACCCAAGTATCTTGAAAAGCAACCCAGTTCTAAAAGTTTATTTTATCCTGCTGACAAATGTATAACAAAAAGCAGCCGCTAAAAGCCACATCCAGGCACATCTCCGCATTGAGGTTGTGGCACATAACAAGGCTACCTGTCACGACACAAGCCCCAACTTTCTCAAACTACTGCTTCAAATACAGGCACCCATAATAGACAATCTTAATGACTGTTTGGCCTTATATTTTCTAACTCTGTAGAACTGGAAACCCTTCACAGAAGACTGCTTTTTGCTTAAACCTGGCTTTTTGCTTAAACCTGAAGCCATATAATATGTTGCACATAGCAGTGCACAAAAACACATGTGAAAAAACCCTGTTTCTGAAACTTAATTTTCAAATATTTGAATATCAGCTTAAGATACTTGGTAACATGTAGATCACTTTTTAGAAGGTCTTTAAGAAATGCGCATTTAATCTTGAAAAACTTTTCACTGAAGTTTTGTTAGATTTGAGCACATATACAATCTTTCCCTGAAAAATTTAGAGTTGGAAATGACATAGTGAATATATTGCCCAGTACTCTTCCTGCATCAGCAAGTACACTAGGCAAAAGAAAAACTTGTAAAACATTCAGATACCGCCTCGACATTAGCAAATATAATATAGCTGATCTGCCAAGAGCCAAATTAATATTTCTAATCCTACCATTTTTTTTATTTGTATAATATTTGCTTAGTGGAGTGTTTGTTTCCAAGCAGTCATGACTCTGCTCACACTAAAAGAAATGCTATTCCAGCAACTTGGGCACTCGAAAGGTCTTATTTTCACAAATAACCCCCCCAAAAGCTTTAAGAAAAATCAGCATCAGGTGCTATATTGTAGTAAGCAGTTAGCAACACTGAACATCCATAGATGTTGTTCAGAAATACATCAGACATTGCTGCTATTGGAAGTGTCTGTACTCAGCCAGCAGCTGCTGTGATGCTAACAGCAGCAGAAAGGCAATTGCTGCAGCAAGAGCTAACAGTCATTTTAGTATCTGCTTTTTCCTTGAGCATTTGAACCTTTTCCACTAAAGTTTTGCTACTGGCTTGGCAGCGTGCAAAAAAAAAAAAAAAGCCACTCAAACACCTGTGATTCCTACTAGTGAGCTTATGATACAGTAGTTTCCACCAAATGCAATAGTTTCTGATGAATTCAGTTAGGAAACAATAATGTATCAGACTTAAAGTAGATGAATATGTTGATTATGAAATAGTTAAGATGCAGTGCGCTCCTCAGGAATTACTGCCACGACACCTTGTGAAAGGTGTTCTCTCTCCCCCTGCCCCTCTTTTCCCAGGGTCCCCATTTATTTGTGTAGGAAGATGAGTATCACATCCCCCTTCTCTGAGGTAAGTGATAATTACTGCAGCCTACAAGTGCCTGAAGTTATGACACTAAATTACTAATTAAGCATTTAAGATTTCACAAGACACCCATGTGCATGTCTCCTATGAAATCTTAAACAAAGTTGCATAGACTTCTTCAGAAACTCCAGCAATAAAAGAAGGGAGAGATCAACAAATTTGCTGAGAAATGGAGATGACATCAGGTGTGAATTTCATGTTCTGGGCTAGCTTAAGAGGAGCATTTACAAAGAAATAAAGTCAGTGCCATGCCTTGCAATACAAAGCAAAAATAACATTGCATTGAGTTCAAATAAATTCTAAGATTTAGTAATCTACTTGTTAATTTTTAACTTTTTTTGTTGTTGTTTAAGACTGAAGATATCCATCCTGAAGCCCCAAAGGAAGAGAATGCAGGGTATGTAGACAAGGGTGATTTGCTGCCCGGTCACAAAAACCTAAACCCAGAGCTATCAGTACCAGGCACTGAGCACAGGGATGAGCCCCAGACCACTAGAAAACAAGGAAGAACTGGTAGTGAGCACCAAGTGAAAAATAGCCTAAAAAGCATCAATTTCCTTGCACTGCACAATAAACCAGGTTTGGCTTCTGATAACCAGGACGGTGACTCTGGAAGCAGCGGCAGAGAACAGTCCAGCTCTGAGCATTACCAGTTCAGGAGGCATGAGAAACACAGCAATACAGCCAATCGACATGTTCTGGGCAGCGCAGAAAATCCAGCAGATACACTCAGTCTTTATCATGAGCATAACACATGGAAATATAATAAAAATATAGGTGGCCTATCTGAAAAAAACAGTGAAAGTGAGGAAGAAGAAGGTGTGGAAGAAGAGGATGAGGAACGGGGTGAAGAAACTGATTACAGAGATATGAAGCCCAAAGGCCACCAGACAAGTCAAGGTAGCCAATACAGAAGGCAGCAAAATGAAAACAGTATGCACTCTGACGAAATCCTGAGAGATTCCAGTCAACCAATCCAGATAACCAAGAGACATGGTGAGAAATTTGACATAGAAGAAGAGAGGGAGAAGAGCCAGAAGCAGCCACATAAAGAAGAAATCCTCCTTTCTCAAAAAACCCATAATGAAGATCAGGATGACAAGCAGCAAAGCCAAGAGAGGAAAGACAATATTCAAGTAAACTATCAGACTGATCATGATGCAGTGGTGAAAACACAAGGCATGGAGGACAGTAATGTTGATGATGATGGTCACGACAGTGGTGATGTTGATGGTGAGGAAGATCTCAGCAATACCCAGAAAGAAGCAGCCTACGAGGAAGAGGAGAGAATCCAAAGTAATGACCAGGAGAGCACCAGTACTGAGCACAAAGGGGAAGGTACCACCGAAGATGACACTGCAGTTGGTAGAGAGACTGAGGATTACCAAGATGTCAAGATTAAAGACCTTATTCACTCTGAACAAGATGATTACAATCGTCAGCCAACTAATTTTGATGGCGAGCAACAACTGGAAACAAGTAGCTCTGTTCAGAGCATGAATTCAATGGGAAGTGAAGATAAGGTAAATTCTCTTTAAATTAAAGTTGGAATACTAGGTGCTCAGGCCTTACTGAGCTCCTGTTTCTCTGTCTCCACCTCCTACTTTTTTTTCCCCCCAAATAATAGAACGCTTCAGTACTACCAGAGGCTTTATGCGCTTCTCACGCATTTTGCATAGCAACGTCTTTTCTGCTGCAAGCACAGCAAACTGTGCCTCAGTCAGCTCTGTATTTGTACCTGAAAAAAATTTTGTGCCAGTATTTTTTTCTTCCCAAGATTTACCACAACTTCTGCTTATGTCTCTGTGACTGTGCAGGTTAAGATTACAGGCAGTGCCTATGGTGAGATGGAAAATGTAAGCAACAGGAGTGAGAAGGCTCTCCTGGGTAAGCCACAAGCAAAGCCATCATGTAACTGCTAACTCTCTGCCGCTGGGGAATCTGCTGGTCTGCATTTCTTTCCTGCCTTTGGCAACTCACAATTTCACATGACTGAACTGTGCTTGCACATAATCCTGCATCGCAGTTATGTTCCCAGAGAATCCCTTCCATACACCCTTTCTCACTCATTTGTTTGTGAAAAACATTTGTAGAGAGCGCACAAATTTTTGTGTCAGTTATACAGGAATGGAATTACCTTTCATTGAAACCATTCAGTTTCAGAACAGTAGCTTCAATTCAACTAGGAATGGGACAAGTGCCAGTGCTGGGCTCAGCAAAGACAGATGGAATATGTTTCACCAAAGGAAGCTGGAAGTAAATGTCAGTCCTTACAGAAGTAGTTTTTTCCAAGAAATTTACTTCCCCATCCAATTCAAACCTGGGACTGCTAGAATTCTCACACAAATCCTCATTTAAAGTTTGGCTTGCTTTATTCAATATAAGATTCAGCTGCATTTTAACAAACTTACAAAAAGCACTTGAATTCTAGGTGAATATTAGGCCGTATTTTGCTTTGACTGTCAGTAGTACCCGACAAATGCTTGGCTTCGTCCCATCCCCTCTAACAGTCCCTCTTTCTTGCTATGACCGCTAGACCCATGTAGGAACTTCCACTGCAAAAGAGGTAAAGTCTGTCACACAGACAAACAAGGGAAACCCAGATGTATTTGCCAAGATCCTGCTGCTTGCCCTTCCACCAAAGACTATGAGCATGTAAGTATTTCATTCAGTACACGGCATGGGGGAAAGCCAACTAAAATGTTTACAAGATAACACGTTCCCCTGCTATTATTTAGAATAATTCTACCCTAAAAAGCATGCAAGTGGGTTTGGGTGATTCCAGTAGTTTTAACAGTAAGTATAAAGTACCCAAACTCACTGACTATAGCTTGAGAATAGTATGAACACATATAGCTACGTATTACCTAAAGTGATATGCTTCACTTAGTCTCTCAGGGATCATAGCTTTTTCCTGTCACTAAAAGTTCTATTTATCCACTGGATGTTTTAGAGTATATACTGAATATGAGTACATGTCTAGCATAATAATCCTGTACCTTCTCATAAACTATATTACTACCACACAAAGATAAATTCAAGGGTCTCAAAACTGGGTGTGTTAAGTACAGACAACTAATCCTTATGTAGGCATATAACAACTACAATTGTCAATACTTCCGATAACATGTATTCCCTTGTGGGTATTCACAACCGCTACACCATATGTTAACGATACTTTATTATTGTAATGCCTATATGAGTGACCAGAATTTTTCTCACCACAGTGGTGGGGGTGGGTTTGTTTTTCGCTCCTCCTCTAGGTTTGTGGTACAGATAATAAGACTTATGATGGCACATGTCAACTCTTTGGCACCAAATGTCAACTTGAAGGGACAAAAATGGGACGCCAGCTGCACCTAGACTATATGGGCTCCTGCAAATGTAAGGCTTGTTTTTCTATGAAGAATTCACCTAGGTATAAAGAGCCACTAGCCTTAACCACCAGCTAGCCCTAAGTTATCTATCTACTTTCTTCCTGTGCTCTCCCCCTTCTGCATCAATTCTGTGCTAATTAAGGCCTTCAAACCCTAAACATGTCTAAAAAGTCACTTTTTCTATAATTAAGGGTATTAAGCATCTGAATCCTAAAGACATCGCTCCTGTGCTTACACCAATTTGTTGTCAACCCCGTCTTCCCCCTGCACTGTCTTACATGTTCCCATTGCTATAGCATCTGAAGATGGTTTTTTAATACCTTAACCAGAAAACCAGTATTTGTAGCCAGTTAATAGATGAAAATGTCAAAAGGCCCCCCCCTCCAAAAACTACTTAGATGCCAAATGCAGAAATCAGGATCTAAAAGCCAGAACTGATTTCCAAGCTCTCCAATTGCGGCATACCCCAACAGGAAAGCACACACTCAGCCAGAACACACCTTTGCTGTTGAGAACTCTGCTTTCATGCAACTGACTGATAACAGTTTCACTGTTATCACTCTGCTCAGAAGCTGCACAGATATATAAAGGTTGTGGCTTGCACAACTGTTTAAGCAAGTGCACCAAAGAATTCTAGATTTATAATTGAACCCATTAGTTGCATTCCCAATTTTAGGTATTAACAGCTCCAACAATTTTAAGCGTAATTGGAAGTTTGTGAGTGTGAGTGAAAATCAAATCTAAGTTGGCTCAGAAATGCTCGAATGGGGACTTAACAGATCACTTGTTAACAAAAGCTTTCCTATTTGGCACAGACATCCCCCACTGTACTGATTATGAAGTGGATCAGTTCCCCCTCCGGATGCGAGACTGGCTCAAAAATATCCTTATGCAATATTATGAACGTGATCTGGATACTTCTGGATTTCTAACTGAAAAGCAAAGGAATAAGGTCAGCAACCCTTTTCAAATAAGACCATGCAGTTACATTGTCAGAGCCGGACGAGCCATGTGAAAAAAAGTGATTCAAATCTTATGAGTTCTCCCATTTCCTACGAGCATTCCCTTTCTGGTTAAGACAATTTAGACTCAACTAGATTCACAAGTTGCAAAATACACTTACATGTCCCCTCACACTCATTTAAGCTGAGACACATTTCTGCTGTGAATGTTGCTGCTGTCCAAGCAAATGCAAGCCAAGGGTATTACTTTTACATCAGCGTCTACAGATAAGAGGCAGAAAAGTCAGAATTAGTGCACACCTAGATAAACATTGTTCACTTGAGAAGACATGAAACAGCTGCTGTGCTTTGTGAGAAACCTCTTGGAAAGATCAACTAATACGTAGATACGGATGACACAATTCATGCAGTCAATGCCATTTTCCAAAGGACTTGAGGAAACTAAGCAGCCATAAGATGGAAAGTCTAGGTATGGATAACTAGTTAAAAGACAGAATAAGAAGGAAGAGCCAGCCACGAGCTCACCTGTGGAGTCCTACGAGTTGAAAGGCCCTGTGCCATTCAGCTTTTGTTAAGTGACCTGGAAGAAGAAGGTAGGTGACAAAGTCTGCTGACAACGCACAGGTATGCAAAAGAAGGAAGGACGGACTCATACTCACCATGAAGAAAACTGCTCAGGACCTTATAAGACTGAGCGACTGGGCAGTCACACAGCAGGATTCGAGACAGAATTACAATGTAGAGTTTAGGGGACCCTCACGGGGGCAGGAGATGACTGCCTTGGACCAACCAAAAGTAGCTCCTCTTCTGTTCTTCAGACACACCTTGTACTTGACCATCAATACAAGAATACCTGAAAATGGACTCAACATTGGGTATTGTTTGCACTTTTTAACCCAGCCCCATGCACTGTCCGTCTACACTGTGATATTCAAAGGCTATAAAATTACACAAGTCTGACGCTCAGTTTTAATAGACAAGATCTGCTTTCTACCATCCAGTAGACCTGCAGCATCACACTATGTTGGCTTAAAATGGAGTAAGCATCTATTACCATTGGGCTTTTTTTTTTTTTTTAGAGAAAGATTTATGCCAAATGAATTGGTGACAGTAGTTTGGTTTTGAAGATATAGATGCCATAACTGCCTGACATGGTTTAGCTCCAGCTAGCAACAAAAAACTACATGGTCTTTTCGCCCATCTCGCTACGCTCCCAGCTGTAATGAGAAGAGAATTGGAAAAAAAAGGCAAAACTCGTGGGTTCAGATAAAGGCAGTTTAACAGAACAGCAAAGAAAAGAGGAAAACAACAACAGTAATGCACAAAATACAATTAATGTACCACCTCACACCTACTGACCCCAGGAAGCCCCCAGCCCGCTTCCAAGCAGTGATTCCTGCCCCCCGACCCCAGCCAGCTCCCCTGACTCTATACTGGGCATGGCTCACACGGTATGGAATACCCATTTGGCTAGTTTGGGTCTGAAAATAATTAAAGTTAAAACAAACCCTGGGCTGCTCTAACTCTGGAATAGGAGTTGCATGCAGTAGGTCACAGCAGGTTTATACAAAATATGCTTGAGCAACACGGAAGACTACTCACACCATTACCAAGTGGGACATTGACCTACCCAGAACATCTCAAACTAAATGGTACGAATTAGATGATTTTGGAGATGGATTATTTCACACCAAAAGCCGAGTTGCTTGCCTCAGGACAGAAGATCAACAAATGTGATAAAATTGGTTTCATCTCCTACCAACCTGAGGCTACTGCCTGCTTAGCTGAGTCTGATGATTAGGCCACAGCAATTTCACTTTCTTTCTAGTTACTACCAAAGTTGACACAGACAGCAACAAAAATCATGTGGACTACTTGAGGCAAGCTTTTCACACCGTGTATGGTCACAAACACTAAACTGCATTTCCCCAGTGGTATTTTATCAAGTTTCATTTCTCCAAACCACCTCTTTCCTGGATAGTTCTCTTCTGGACAGATCTTCATCCCTAAACAAAAAAAAAAAATATCAATTTCTCTGTTGTGTTCAGGTCAAGAAAATCTACCAGAATGACAAACGCCTCGTGGCTGGCGACCATGCAGTTGAGTTGCTCCTGCATGACTTTGAGAAAAATTATCACATGTATGTGTATCCTGTGCACTGGCAGTTTCATCAGCTTGATCAGCACCCTGTTGACAGGTAAAAAAAACCAAAACCCACACGTTTGTGGGTTCAGTTCCAATTTGCTGTTTAAGCTCGGGCTCTTTTCTAAACCAGTCGAAGGATTCTCTGCTTACAGGACCAGTCCCTCAGCTGACAGAAGGCAGTATCCTCCTCTTTCTAAGGAAGCATTAATCTCTAACAGAACTTCTCTCATTGTTTTGCTGAAGCCATGTCTTAGGTCAGAACTTGCTAATCTCTTGCCTTAGATAATCATCATGTATTACACATTGTGCTCTACAGTGTCTTAATAGCTACTAATGCCCTGATCCTGGAAGAAAACAAGGCTCATGAGAACCTGTTATTACTGAAGCTAAGAGCAACAGGCCAAATACAAAGAGCAGAGGCCTGTAAGCAATAATTCACTAATGAGATACCCATAGTTTTCAATTAATACTACGGAATTCTCTCAGTTTAAGGACCAGATATGGTAAGACAGCACCTGTGTCACAGAGGAAGCCCCTCACATCTGAGACAATGACTAACAGTTCAGGCTTTTGGTCATGACACTGGGTGGTGGGATCCATGTTTCGAGGCTGCAGGCCCTCAATACCTCATGCTGATCATGCCTATGGTCTTAGAACATAGCCTAGCACCTTTGCAAGCTTGATCTCCTGAAGATCAATGGTAAAACTCCACAACTGACGAGTTGTGAACAAGTCACAGTAATACTTGTTCTAGAAAAAAAAAAATGTTAGCGAACAAATAGCAGTAAAAACATTTTAGTTTATCAGGTGTTACACATCAGCATAATGACCTGGGACAGATTCACTACACAAGCACCACAACAGAATCCACTAGGGCATCTCTGTCAAAGCCACCGTTGTCATCTTCTAGCAGCTTTTATCATCTTTGATGATCCTGATGATTTATTAATGAAATACAGCTCTACATACCTGCTCTTTCTTTCAGATTATTAACACACTCGGAGCTCGCGCCTTTGAGAGCCTCCCTTGTTCCCATGGAACACTGCATAACCCGTTTCTTCCAAGAGTGCGATCGAGACCAAGATAAACTCATTGCTTTGAAGGAATGGTGCCACTGCTTTGGGATTAAGGAAGGTAAACATAAAAGAAGAGAACAAAATATTCTTATCAAGACTAGGCACATTCTCAGACCACAATGTACGGGAAAGAAATTGTAGCCAGAAGCTCATGGCTACTGTGCATGATGGCAAATGGAACAGTAATGACGAGACCGCAAAAGGTGCAAGGTTCGGAATTGTTTTGTAAAGATAGGAAAAAGTAATCTTTTCCATGAGGAAAAAATTAGGAGGTAGTTTGTACTAAATATCTAATCATTCCTATGTGGTGTCTGAACCTATGTATTCTGCATCTCTGTCTCTCAAGACACACTCTGTTTTATTCTGTGCCAAAGGAAAGGCAAAGAGAGCTTGTACTTTTAAATCAGTGGTCAAAGCATATTGATTGAAAATACATTTAAAGATCTCAAGCCAAGTACGAAAAACAACTGAGATCAAGCATCAAGTACTTGATCACTGATCAAGTAACTATGCTCACCTCTAGATTACTACATACATGCTGTAATCATCCTGTAGCTGTAGGCCAAACAGTCTATTTTACCTAATCTGTCATATGCAACACGTGCTCAGATAGTGCCCACCAGACTGCATGCATCAGGAGGCTTAGGCAGAGACAGTTTCTGACTCCTGAATGGGCTAGGTATATGTTTGGTTCAGCTCAATCCACATCGAGACTTCTCTAGGACAGTGAAAAGCTAGGTACTACTGTGCTGGTGATGTCTCTAGAATTAGGCAGCTGCTGAAAAGAAGCTGTCATGATAGCAATTTGAGATTTACATGACCACATTCAATCTAAGGCATTCTTTTGCAATCTACCTTCTTCTGATCTAGCCCCAAGTGACAGCTGAACAACACTGCCAGTCATTAAGCAATGGTAGCAGTAGCACAGATTAATCCTAGAACAGTTAAAGTGCCAGGAGCCATTTGGCTAAACACACGGACTGAAGAAATGTGTTCAAAATCCTACTAGCAACTCCCCAATTTTAAGTGGGTGCTGATTATGGTCAGATGTCAGATATGCAGAGCCTTTACTCTTCCCAGAATTTTTCCAGCTGTTCTGATGACAATTTACCAGTTACAAACCACATGTGGAGGTAAGCTGTGAGGAGTTGTACTGCTGCCAATGATTGGTCAATCAAAGAGGGGTTTAGGGGTCAGTCATTTGTGAAGAGGGGGCTGGAAGGGATTATTGGCTCACAAATAGATCAAGAAGACCTAACACTAGAAACAAGAAAGCACCTATATCAAGAAGGGTCTAAATGAATGGCTTCCGAAGATGATAGCAGCAACCATACTTGTTTTTTTGTAGGGATACACGAGCCCTCTGAAAATTTAGTGTATCACTTTCTTGATAGTGATATAACATAAAAATGTCTCTTTGGCATCAAATGTTAATAAAATTTTCTTCTTTGTTGCAGAAGACATAAATGAAAATCTCCTGTTCTGAGCCTGGCTGAACAGAGTCCCAGTGCTGCACTAAAACTGGTGAAATACCTGAATCCTGTTTATTTCTGTAATTAACAGCTTCATAGTTTTCAAGACAAAGGTGGCATAAGGTCCACTGCATTCTTATCAAATAACACAAGAGCAGAAAAGTTCTACATTTATTAACAGCAGAAAAATTTAACTACTCTAAATGGTTCAGAGCTAAATAACCAGTGTTTTCCCCCACATGTATCCACGATCTCTCTGAACCAATAAATAGTACTAACCTGATGACTGAGCTGTTCACAAAATGCTTTGGTAGAATTATAGGATGTGGATTTTACCATACACTGAAGAAAATTACCTTGAAATAGGACTCATTTCTTTTATTTACTGTATTGTCACTTTAACATTCTGCATAGAAGCCTCAAATAAAATAAAAGTCTACCTAGATATATGGGTTTTGTGAGAACTTTGTCAAAGAAAAGGTATCAAGGCAACGGTTCAATGAAAATTTCACTTCAGATTTATGGGAGGGGAAGAAAATAGAGTGGTCCTTAAACCATAATTCATAATACATGAAAAAAAAATTAGCTCTTTTCTGATACTTCTTCCCTCACCTCTTGAAACACAACAGTAATAGTACCAATGCCACACAGCAGAATTCCTGCTGACAAACTGCGTAATGAGCTAATTGTATGAGCATGTTGAGTGTGGATGCGTGTCAAAAGACTGACTAGCAACAGGCTCACCATCACAAGGGGCACAGGATATAACAGCTCCAATACCTCCTTATTCTCCTTAGCAGGCACATTCTTCCTTCATCCCACAGAAGCACCGACTACTGCTACCATTTTTCCTGAGAAAGAAATGCTAACTATTTCTTTCATCATCTCCCAACTTTTGCTTGCCTGAAGACAGGCACGATTTAAGCATAAAAAACAGGACAGAATGAGATTACTCCTGAATCCCATTAACTTTGTGATTTTAAGCCAAGCACTTCACCGAAAACACTCCAGGTGTGCTCTGCTGTAAGCAAGAAGTCCCAAATGCTATTCCTACAAAGGAAGATCAGAAGACACATTTCACCTGAACCATGTCACCTTTCCAATGAAAAGAAAAAGGGATTCAGAAATGCTGGTTTGGTAGCTCAAATAGTGGAAGTCCACTTGCCCCTCACTAACTTTCTCCTGAACCAGCAAAGGCTGCTAATCCTAGTCCAACTCCAGCCTCATGCACCAGGAGACAATGAATCAAGATAAGATTATTTTCAACATCGGCACTTCTTACACAAACAAAAGATTATTTCCCACCAAAACCAGTTTCACTGACAGCTTCTCCCATAAGCGTGACTTGTCGCCCACTTCACATTCTGTAACACCACACAGCAGTGTATATAAATTAACCTGGACTGCATGTACAAAAGCATATTCCCTGTGCTAATTCCATCTGAAAAAAATCCTTTCTCTGGGACTTCAAATGTCTCAGGGAATAAGTAATTTTGACAGCATTTTTTCTGCCTGACTGCAGCCTATTGCTTATTTGCTCTTTCTACAGCCAAGAGTTAGCCACCTTAAAACAATCAAATATAGTTCACGCAAGAAAAACTCCCAAGGGATTGACATATTCTCCACTGAGGCTAATACTCACCATTGCTCCACTCAAACCCAGTACCAGAAAAAGATACAACGAAATTGAATTTATCAGGGCAAACAAGGAAGATTTTCCTTTAAACAGTCCCAGGGCAAACAAGGACCATCACCAAGACGATTACAGCCGTGCATATATGAAGCACCTAATGTATTAAGCAGCAGATCAGCATCCCACCTGTTTTGAAATCCTCAGTGATGCTGCCACTTCTGCTTTTCCATTGCAAGACATAGAAAAGGAGCATTTGCTAATGTATGCATAGATAGATACTACAGTCACAGTGCAAGAAAAATTTTCACCTGAGCTCTTGTAGTCCATGAGGGGGCAAGCACCACCAATATTTAACTTACAAATTACAAACTTACTTAAGAGTAAGGATAAATGAAAGCTGGTTTCCCCATCAGTACTTTAACTATATTGTTACTATTGTAGCTTAACTTATAAATATTTTGATCTTTATTATTTCTTCATTTTGTGAAGTAGAGAAGATAAAGTTAGTAATAATTTTAATGGCCTTCTGCAGACTTGATTGTTTCTATTTAGTTTTAATGAATCTAAATTAAACATCTTGCCTCTTTTCACTGACTTGGCATCTGAATCTCCTTTTCAAAGGAGATCAATCTCCTTATCAGTGCTGTATTGATACCAGATGTGTTTGCATTAAGTTTAATTTTCAGTCCTCCTGCATGGCTACATGGAATACTCCAAAAAGCAGGAAATAGAGGTGACCACCACCTTGCCGGGGGATTCTGGCTCAACAGTCCATGCCAACAAGTATGGGGTCAAAATTTTACGCTTTGTGGCAGAACACTGATCAGCTTTGCATGAATGCTTCCCCCAAAAAACATCCTTACACTATGAACTCTGGAGAACACGTTCTTCCTCTTGACAGCCTTGCATGTACTTTACAGGAAAAGAACCAATCAGCATTTCAGCACATTTCACAAATATATCTGAAGGGTATTTCCATTTCTATCTGGTTTTGGGTTGGTTTTACTTTGGGGGGGGACTGGGGTTTTGGGGGATTTTTCTTAGTCACTATTAATAGTTACTTTCATCGAGGGTGAGGACAATCTTTCCAACTAATCAACAAATAATTGCACAAACACAAACATGCCAATGTAGAAAATCCTATAAATAGCATGTTCTCTTCTTTCTGTTCTTTCATCCCTGTGCTTTATGACCAGGATCTACTCTATTGCCTCCACAACAGGCCAATAGGATGCTTTGTAACAAATTTACAGTTCACCTCGCATCTTTATTAAGCTGCAAGTGCATGTGTGATCCAACAAGTATGTATTATGCTTTATGCCCTCAGATATGTCCCCAGAAAAGGGCACAGAGATGAGCTGTTGATGTCAGTGGTCTCAAACAGATCCAACATAATGCCAACTTCTGAATTGCATCCTACGAGATTCTCCCCACATACATGTATTAATTTAAACTTATTTATCAGTTCAGACTTTTCTACTAAAACATCAGCAAGCAGAAGGACCAAGCAAACTCTGTAATTGAAAACTTATTTCGAGATTTGTCTTTCAATCGCTTTTTGCTTAACCTGCATATAGTCAGATGTCAGAAAACACAGCTCTCAAACTGCAAGTATGTGGCTGGTACACAGGTGGCCTCAAAAGGTAGCAGTGACTTTAGTTCACAAGTTAGGAGGTAATTTTTTAATTTGTAACACTCCCTCTCAGTTAGCAGCTTCAGTACTATAGGTATTATCACCCAAGTATTCCTCCAGCATCACTAAAGTGCAGAACCCTACAATCAGAATAACTATATTTTAAAAAATACACAACAAATATTCCTTTTATAACACACACACTTCCATTGCCAAACCCGTCAATCCTCCAAGGATTAGTAGGGGTCAGAAAAAAAAAACACAAACCAACCTGGCTTCTTTATCAGTTGAGAAGTAAACTAAATATCCAAAAGGTCTTAAGAAGGTATGGTTCATGACATTTTGCGGTTTTCCTGCGTCCTGCCTGTGCCAGCTCACAGCGCCATAGTACTCAAAACTGTATATATAGACAGCAGCCATCCACACAACACTGTCACTGGAGCCAGCTGACTACATCTGATCCTCTGACGAGCTGTTCAACATGCGATCCAAAGGTAATACAGATGCTTTAACGTTACCTGGACTAAATTTCATAACAAAAATCATTTGGGGTATGGCTGTAGACTGCATGACTGTGAATGAGAAGGAAAAACTTTTTCCCATGGTGAGAATGGTCATGTACTGGCATAGGTTGCTCAGAGAGGTTGTGGATTCTCCATCCTGGGAGATGCTCAAAACCCAGCTGGACAGTCCTGGACAACTTGCTCTAGCTGACCATGTTTGAGTATGCCTGGGGAATGGACTAAACGATCACCAGAGGTCCCTGCCAACCTCAACCATTCTATGAGTCTGAAAAAAGAGCATGTGACAAGAACTACTCAGAGAAATACCAATGCTCTGCTGTTATGCGTGTTGCTTAAAACAAAAAATTCCAAAAGGCTTCCATAAGAATTGTTAGGAAAGAGTAAAATCAGGAAGAGGTAAAATCAAAGACAAAAATAGTAAGAAGCAAAATGCTGACAAGATTTCAAAGCACAGACAAAGCAGCAGGAAGCAGAAGCATAGCAAGCTTTATTCCATAATGACTTTTTATTCCATTTATTTATTCCATTCCTGACCATGTATGTGAGCAACTAAGATACAGAGATGACAGTTAAGGTCACACCACAAGCCATGCTCAACTAGGAACAGCTCCTGCTGCCTGATTTTCCCTTCTCTTCACAGAGGACAGCCATACTCCCACCAGGTCTTTCTTTTTGCCAAAATCAGGACACTAACTCTTTGGTTTTAATCTGCTTCACAGGACTCTCTCTCAAAATGCAATTCCTGTTGCTTTCTTATGTTTTGAGCATGGTTCTTGCTGTTGCGAACGCGGTAAGTACCGAAGAAGAAACTAAACAGGCATCCAATGTGGGAAATGTTAACACTGTAAACTGGAAATCACGTGCCTTTAAACTAATACAGCAGCCTTAAAAATACTCAGGTTTAGTACAGGTCTAAACTTATTTATGTTAATATGATTCTAGATTCTCAACTTATTATTAAGCCCTCCTTAAACTTTAAAGAAAAAAAGAAATTGTAAGCACTAGTAACAAGCTCATAACCAGCCCAACAACAAGACCTGTATTTTCTCCATTAGCTATTTCAGCTATTAGCTATTACAGATATTGAAGATTAAGTTCCCTTTCCAGAACTATCTTTGCTTTCTAACAGCAAAAGAAAAAATAAAAACCAAAATTATGTACTTGATAATTTTTATTTTTTCAGAAGAAATACAAGCAGGAGGAATTATACCTTACTCTAAAAGAAAATACATTCTTTTTCTACAGGATAGCAGCAGTGAAAGCTCCGGTTCGGACAGTATGGAGGACAGCTCGGACAGTTCGGAGAGCATGGAGAATGCAAGTTTTTCTTTGTAAATTAACAGAATCTCATTAGTTCTAACATTTGTATTTACCTGGAGATTTTGGTACTGAACAGGAAAATACTGACACAAGATTACTTTCTTCTCACAGGACCAAAATAGGTTCCTGAAAGCTGTTGCTCGCTTCTTTAGACGCCCAGGCTACAGGGCTGCTCTGCAGGCTTACCGAGCTCAAGTCTGAGGTAACTGAACTGTCCAGTAGTACAGTGGGACATAAGACTGCAGGAAGTTCTAGCTGGCCAGGGAGCACTCCATCAGGGATACTGAGAGAACAGCTTCTGAATGACAAACTACCATAGAAGGGAGCTGGGCAGGGACTGCAATCGATCTTTGAAGCTCAAGAAGAGTAATCCACTTTGCTTTCTAATTAGAATAAATGCATTATATGGGGAAACTGGTTATTTTTTTAATACAAAGTACCCTTTATTTCTTCATCTTGAAAAGAGGTTATGAACATTTTCAAGCTGCTGTTCCTGAGATATTCTTTGAGTATTTGTCTGTGTATCCCAGTCCTTGGGTGATGATCTCTTAGATATTTTTAAAAAGTAAAGATAAGTTAGAGACGACACATAGGGCTGAAAATTAACACTTTCCAACACATCTAATTTGCATTAATATACAAGCTAACATCACCCATACAGAGAAGTTGACCACTTTCCAGAAGATTTGCCAAACAAAAAGAAGTACCACTACATTTACTTACTTATAAACTTTCAATATTGTAATTAAGCAGTAAATTTCGGGATGCGAGTAAGCATCAAGATCTGATTAGTAAGGTACTGGGATATGCATAAAGTAATTGCATTCTGTACAGCATACTAAGATCACACACTCAAACTAAAAATTATCTAGCCAGCTTTGCAGGAATAGCACACTGGCCATGGAAACAGTGCCGTTTTTCTATCTCACTGAGTATGTTATTTTCAGAATTGAAATTATTTTAGTCTGCTTTCATCTTTAGTACTGTACATTATGTTAAGTGCATCATATGTAAACAGTAACATACAAAAAAAAAAATCATGCTATTTTGACATGCCACAGTATAGTCACCCTTGTTCTTGGTCATGATGAGCTGCACCTTCACCTCCCATGAACTTAAGAAGCATCTGCTCTTGTGGTCATGCTTTCAAAACCCAACTACACTGCTAGGGGCCTGCTCCGCATAATGTATTAATTGTACATTAAAGTAATTAACTGCTACTAATTCTAGCCTGCCATTCTCTTCTTACTTTGCAGACACCTGGAAAATTATGGATGTCTTCTACATAATGCTGTTGCTTCTAGATAATCTTCAACTTCCTTCCCAACTTTTGTCTCACCAGTGCACTGGAAACTGCGAATAAGTAACAACCACATGCTGTTTCACATGCCCACCTCTGAAGCCGGTGTGGGTTATAGTGCACAGCTCTCTCAAACCTTGTCTGATTGTTAAGCTTGAATAAATGCTGAGCATCAAATTTCTTAGTTGTCTTCATCTTTTCTTAAGGAAAAAAATACTCAAGTCATTTCAGTGATCCTGTTTCCAAAGACCAGGAGTAGAAAGGGAAAGGAACTCCTGAAGCTGGCTATGCCTTTTGTCCATTCTGGAGTTTCACAGGTTATCTCAGGTCTTGATACGGCCCTACCAGATCTTACCCAGTCTCCATACTATGTATGCTGAGGTCAGATTAATCAAAATAGTTTCTGCCTAAGCAACCACTAGATCTTACCCACAATTTGAAGAAAGATTTTTGCATAAACCAAGTCTATGGAAGCTTCTGCTGCAACAGAAAGCATTTATGCTGTTTTAGTAAAATCACAGAAGAAATCAAATGCGCAAGAAGAGATGAGCAAGGATTGAAAAAAATTAATAACTCTTAGCATTACTTTTTCCTTTGAAAGGAACATACTCATAACTCTGCAAGATTCCCAGGGTTGGCCATATAAATGGACATGACTCCTCCAGATTTCATTAGTTAATTGGGAGGAAGGGGTGGTGTTGAAAAGAAGCGAGCCCTAAAATCATTCACGAGTTAAGCAGGATGTCGCCAACAGCCTCAGCAATGCATGAACATGTCACAGTACTGTTACACAAGGCAATACTAGACCATGACATTTATCACCACCTACTTCAACACATGGCTCAAAATTCATTAACATCCCCTCCCCAGGTCTCAACCACAACTTTTAGCTGTTACTGTCACTAACTCTTGACATTATTACACAATTAACAGCAATTACCTCTTGATTAATAAAAGCAGGGAGACATGTCAGCAACTGTTGTGCAGCTCGTTATCAGCATAAATGTCACACAAATCCCACATCAGCCTCCTGACTGCAAGTTACTCACATCACCTAAACTGTAAAAAAACATCACAATTTACAAGGTTATACTTTAAGGCTGGTCTTCCCAATGATCCTGTTTATGGCACAGTCTCCCCAACAGCTGTACTGCCATAAGCAGTAGAAAGACAGGAACCTCGAAATCCAGCTTAAATCAGTTATGAAGTTACATCCTCCAACAGTTATCTTTTTAGATAGGGGCACTGTCAGGCATTCAGATGTGAATACCATCCGTACTGTAAACTAGAAAGCAATTCAATGTGAAAACTAATCTCTCAAAATAGAAAATCACCGAAAAGACGTGTTAGGTGAAAGGACTCAGAAAAAAAACTTCACTTTATTATGTAGCACTTAATTTAAGTCATTATTGAGGTTATCATCTTACAAATCTCACATCCCTTAAGAATTCATAATCCTGACAAGAAATCAGTGCAAAAATACAGAGCTAAAGCAAACAGCCTCTGAACTACAACCAGTCAGAATCCCAGTGTTGTCACGCAAATCTGCAGATCTTATGAAACAGCTGCAAACAATGAAGACAAGAAAGCAAAACAAGGTAACAGCTCCACATTCATCTCATTTCACAGCAGCTGAGAAATCAAAAGAAGCAATCTGAAGTCTCTGAAAAAGCCTCTATCACTGCCAAGTGTTTTTGCCAGCTGAACTTCACAGAATTTTCACTGAATTTCCACTGAAAAGGACAATGTAATCTGTTTCAAAGCTGGAAAACTTATTCTCCCCTTGGTGTCTGTCGGTTCCTCGTTTACATCACTCATGGCACTCAGGACCAGGATCCTCACTCCAGTGGGCTCCCCGTTTCTCAGTCACAAGCTTAATGAAGTAGCTATGACTTGCATACAGCTTGAGCTTCTCACTGATGTCAATCCACTTCACTACTCCAGCATCATCACCTGCTTCCAGAGGCAAATTATCCATTGTCTCACCTGTTCACAAAACAAGAGTTAGGATATGCTATTGCATCTTCTTTTCTGCCTTTTTTTTTCCCCCCTCACATCTGATCAGTTCTGCCTTTCCATGTGGCTCCTTCACAGACAGCAACCTTCAACTGCTTCTCAGAGAGAAACCAATTAAACTGCTCACTGATTCTGTGCCAGAAACCTTTTTCATACTTGCACTATTTTAAAGCAAACCTGAGTGGCAGAGGTGGTGTTAACTCCTTGTCACCACTCCTAGGGTACCATCAGCAGCATGGAAAGTTACTAGAAATCATTATGACAACATGTACTCACTACCACAAGTTTAGCCAATCCCTCTGCCTTGATTTTTGTTTGTTTCGCTAATATTTGAATGCTTCCTTTCTCAGATACTATTCTACAGGTCAAACTGAATTCTGAAACTTATATATGCTTATGGAAAACCAGAATAATTAAAATTTTACTAAAGGCCCCAAAATCAAAAATAGTACTTAAGGAGGGATGCAGAAAGGCTTCTGAACTGCTCTCAGAAGTTTCTTACTCTGTTTCCAAAAAGAGTCCCAGGACTTCACAGACAACAACCAAAGAAATGCTTTTAAAATATTACAAAATGTGTATTAGAAACAAAGACCAAAGGAAAAGTATTTTCACTGTTTCTGGAGGCTGATAAATCAAGGACATGTGACACTTCACCACTGGTATCTACTACCCAAACACAGTGGAAACATCACTATATGAATACATTGATCTGTTATCTTGGATTCTCACCTCTCGCCTTTTAAGATAAATCAAAGAACTAGCAATGTATGCCCATTCCTACTGATTTACACAAGTAAAATAAGGTCCAACAATTACTCTGGCAGAGTAACCAAGATAAAAGGTCTCGGAGCAATTATAACAACAAAGCAATAAATGCAGTGAAAATCTGCCAGCGGACAGAGACAATGCTCCTGATGGAAAAATAACAAAAAAAAACAGGCTATCCTTCCACCCCAGACGCATTAAAAAGAGAAATTAAACCAACTCAAGATAAATACAGTGACAAGAAGGAACCCTTGTCCAATGTTCAATCTCCATATGAAGGCACAGGGCCCATAGGTTAGAACTAGTTAACAAATGAATAAGTAATTTTCAGGCAAAGCCTGTATGTTCCTTATTTCAAGACTGGCAGAAACCAAAGGGGAACAACAACTACCTGTCATGGCTGAACACCTTAGGAGACAAGAGACCCTCATGCCCATTGGTTTTAGTCCAATATTTTACACCTGACTTGAATGCTCCCCCAATTCCATTGCCAATCTCAGCCCAACACACGTCCCAATTTCAAACCAACATATACAGTGAAAGGCAGCTAAGAGCACACATGAAGATACCTACCAGTTTCATCATGATAGTTTACCGCCTCCGTCTCCATCCAAGCATTATCAGTGTTACGAGGGTCATCCACATATCCTCTGTACACCTAAGGCCCCAAACAAACCAGAAACAAGGTTGGTGTCACAACAAACAAGGTGGAGTCAATAAGGAGGTATTTTTCTTACCTCCAACACCTTTGCCCTTACAGAGTTTTCAGTAGTCCCTTCCATTTCCTACACCATGACAACACAAACAACACAGCTTCTTTTCATTTTAGCTACACCTTTTCAAGTTCCATATAACTGTGAGTTGGATGCATAGCTCAAGAGGCTATCAGAAGAGACACAGAGCTCACCACAAAGTGTTCCTGGCTGAACAGCTTGTGGAGTTGCTTCTCCAATTCCGCTTTCTCCTCAGGTGATTTCTGCAAGGAGTTCAAGGCCTCCTCCCCAAATTCTCGCTTCAGGGTAGCGCTAATCTTCTCCCCTGGGTCCACCATCCCCTTAGAGGGGGGGGGAAAGAAAAAAAAAAAAGTTACCATCACTCAGATTCCACTTGTTTTTAGCCCCCTTTGACTTACATCCATCTGCAACATACTCTGGACATGGGAGGAACTTTACACTTAGTTGTAAAGAGTGAGCATGCACATCCTTCAAGATCTGCAATGGATTAAATTGTGCTTGCATTAAGCAAAAGACATGGTCAGAAATAAATAAGAATACCACCTTGCAATGCAAAAACAGCAGAAGGCTCTCCTCAACTCTGCAACATGAGGTCGTTCATCAAAAACCACGCTTTTATCACATGCATGCCAGTTATCGCCTTGTGGTCTTACCAGCAGGAAAATGTCTATTGTCTCCAGAGCTTTGCTCTTACCCCTGGAATGGCCCACTCCCCACAGTCTCTTCTCTTGATAGCTACAAACTGTAAGATGTTTTTGCCAGTAACTGGATGAGCGATTTTATTGCCACTTCCATCCCTCTTCCACCTGCAGCAAGTGACAAACAACAACATGATTTGCTGCTTCTTGACACTAGGGCCTGGGAGAGAAACAGCAAGGTACCCACACTATCACCTGTGCAGGGGCAAATAAAGCAGAGAAAGAAGTCATGAGGGGGACCGACGGATGCTGTCTGGCAAGACAGCAATCAAGGGCAAAACACTGAGTTTTTTTGCACACCTCTACCAACTGCACTTTCCTCAGCCAGGGCAGAAACCATTGACAGCAGAAGCTTCTTTGAGAGCTACGTCCAGCGCATTCTACCAGCTGTAATACTCACTGAGCTGTACTTGTGCCTTAATGAGAAGATAAGGATGCCTTCTGCTAGAACAGAACATACATGCAGGCTGCAACACCTCTGAACCACTCACACAGCACCAGCACGAGGCCACAAACGCCCACCATTGCCTTCATTAAAGAATTAAGAACTACCAATAGTTAAAGCAAAAAGCTATCTAAATAAATACAAAATAAAAAACAGCATTTCTTTTACTTTCAGGGAACAACTCAGTAGCTTTGGCAGCCTTCTGAAAAGGGGAAGAAGTAAAATGCATTAGGATGATTTTCACAATGGTCCTATCTTCAGCATGGCACTTCCCAGCATGCACCTTTGTTAATTACAAAATCTTTTCTGAATGCTTTCTTTGTGTAAGTAGTTAGCATGTACACACAGACCCTGCTGGCAAAAATATTATTAAAACAGAGCATAAACTGACAAAAAAAAAAAAAGATCCTAACCCTACCCCCTCCTATAATATACTAGGCCAACTTAGTATTTCTTACAGAGCAAAAGCAGACACACTGCTTTTTTTTTTTTTTAAAGTTGAGTCATTATGATAATAAATCTTATTCCTGCAATTTAACATGCCTCATCTACGGTCTTTTGGCATATTATGTATCCAGTATCAAAGTATCATGTACACCTTTCAGTTTCTACATTTGGTACTGAAGATTGTTTTTATAATGTATTTCTATTTAATTACCTTTCCTGGGTTGTTATTTTTTTAAATCTCCCTCCTCAGCATTTCCAAAGCGATTGCTTGTCATTAGCAGTGACCCTTTTGCAGAGACAAAGACTAAAAAATTACAAAATTTGTGTTCCACATGTCTATATCTCTCTCCATTCAGATATCCATATCTGAATGGGCTTGCACATAGAGGAATACATACAAAAGGCCCATGAAAAGTAATAGTCTGTCCAAAGATGCACAGAAAAAGTAAAATGCATAGTGTTTTTTGCAGGGCACCTTTCAGTCACCTGTCCCTTACCTAGTTACAACAGGATCAGCAGCATGGTTTGGTCCCCAGCGTCCCAACAATCCTCTGCCTATGAGGCCAGTCCTTCCCACTGGATTTCTGAAATAAGTGGCACAGTACATTAAACATACTTAGTTCCCACATTCAGAAGTATTCTAAAAAAAGCAGCTTTAAAGAAGCTTAAATAACAATAAAGGAAAGGATAGCAACATACATTCGGTGCCACCATATGCTTTAAAGAGTAAGACAGACAAAGCATGGTTTTCTCTCTTCAAAGCATGGTTTTCTCTCTTCATCAACCTTTCTGCGTTTGATAGTACAGAGAAAGGAAATATACAAAATGACTTTGTGATTTCCCAGATCCTGTGTCCTGAGGTACTCCCGATCAAGCATTACTCTCATTGTGCACACAACCTTGTGTGAAAATGGAATCTAGTTTCCAAGGCTACAGATGCACAGAGCATTCAATTATGTACAAATGGCAGAAAGAAAACAAATTATTTTTAGGTGAGATTACCCATCCGTGCTATGCCAGGATTTGTCAGTGGAAGGAAATACTCTTCTGTTCTGCCACAGCACACAAGTGGTACAAAAGCTTCAGAGCCCAACACCTGGTAAAACTGTGGAAATAATTAATTCAACAGACTCTACCGCTAAGTGTTA
This sequence comes from Anarhynchus alexandrinus, assembly GCA_008711295.1. Lineage (NCBI taxonomy): Eukaryota > Metazoa > Chordata > Aves > Charadriiformes > Charadriidae > Anarhynchus > Anarhynchus alexandrinus. The sequence continues at coordinate 1,244,646 of VUYV01000168.1, forward strand.
GACCTCCTCCAGCTCCAGTGTCATCACAACCCTCTGTTGTGGTAGTACTGGCTAACCTTTTAGTGCCTCTCTGCCACAACTGTCTTCCAGAAAGAACTCTCTAGCCCTGAGGTATTATTTTTCCTGTGTCTACGGGAGACATATCTTGATTTTGGTCTAGCAGGCACCACATATCAAAACTGATAGACCTGCAAGAGCTCTGAAACTACATCACTGAAATGAATATGCAAACAAAAAAATACTCACCGGGGCCTCCCATTTTCAACCACATACACACCATTCAGACTCTTCCTCTCCACTTCTCCGTCTCTCTCATTGAATTTGGGAGAAAAACCTTTATCACTGTGTGGAAAAGAATAAATTAATAGCAGTAAGTTATAAACTCCCCCCTCTGCCCCACAAAAGCTGGAAGGCTAACCACCAGATTGGCAACAACCATTTGACCAGTGAGCAGTTTTTACCACAAGCTAAGTTGCAGGTCCTCCTTTTTCTATAGGAGGCTATAAAGTCTCAACCTTTACTGATGACAGTCTCCCTGTATTTAGTTCTGCAGACATAGGTGCACCCCTCTAAAGTATTTAACATTGCGTCTCCCTAGATTTTCATTTAGCCAAAGTGTTCCAAATGTGCCCTTGTTAAGGTTAGAGAACATAGGATGTTATCCATTGATAAAACTAAAAAAGATTCTGCTAATAAAAAAATCTGCTATTTTTTTAAATTAGATATGAGTTATCAGAGCTACAAGCTAATAATCACCGATTTTCAGAATTAGCTGAATGCAAATCTCCTATGTGCACCTCTGAAAACTGACAGAGAAGCAGCTGTCTACAGAAGTGTATTGCCTTTCCCAAAAGCAATTACTCTCAAACCAGCACAGGTTTCAAACTACCAACTAGCTTCTTCCACACATAGTTCATTTGAGAAGTTACAGTAATACCCAAAAAACGGCTCTGCATTTTCAAGTATTACCAACACCTACTAAAAGATTACTTAACACTTTCCCAACTATGCCTTGGCAGAACATCAGCAGCCCTACAGAGTCTGAGGAGTAGTGTGCCTTGTAATCAGCAGAATACTAAACCAAATTAAAAGCAAATAGAAGCACATATTCACACAGCAACTGGAAACAAGGAAGGTAAGGCTGAAACCTCAAGTGCCACTGTCTTCTGATCTCTCTACACAGATATGCATACACAGGAGTCACCATTTCACATTATCACACTAGATGCATGCATCCACCTTTCTAGCCAAGAAGCATACAGCATTCCTTGAGAGGAGAATATATTCATAGAATCAATAAAAATGAATACAGACATTCACAAAAAAAAAGAATTAGTCATGCATTCAAGCTGTCACATATCCTGAGTCAGAGCACTGAGCTCAAGAACTATAATTCTACTTTAACTATTTTCTCATCTTTCCTTCAATTCATGAACAAAAAAAGAATATTATGAAAATTTTCTCCCAAATTCTTATGGAGAATTAGGAGTATTTTATTTAGCTCACAACACAGAGAAGCAGCACTACACATCATCAACGGCTGTCCATTATTCCAATTAACAGTACTCTTATCTCAATCACCAGCTTAGTAAAATCATGTGTCAAAGATTTTCACAGCTAACCCAAACCATTCAGTTCTCTAACCACCATTTTTCTAGGTCTTGACTTTCACGTATCACTGTAGAATTGCGTGTCACTTAAGCTGATGATCTTATTAACTCAGCTGTCACTACTTCCTGGTTCCATGTTCAAAGATGAAAAGAGCAACAATTTCCACGCACTTGATTTGGGGATCTGCCCAATTGGGTCCAGCCAAAACAGACATTGCAGTGTACTCCACAGGATTATAATCTTTCCATTCAATCAGCCAGCCCACTTTATCTTCAGGAACTTGGCTACGTTCAACATGTGATCCTGGATATGGGGAGGTAAGAGCTTTGCTGTGGGAGAACTTGACATTGTAATTGTTGAACATGTTAACAGGATGAAGACGGGACCAACAGTTTCCAGATGAGTTACTGAAAGAAAGAAAGAAAAAAAAAAAAAACAAAACCCGCATCTCATTCATTAGGCTTTCACCCTGTTATTTAATCCCAGATCTCCATAGTAGATTAGAGCAAGTGGAACAGACTAGGCTTTTTCCACAAAACAGCTCTCTAACATATTATTGCTTCTTTGAGATATCATGCAAATATATGCCTGGACCAACAAATTCAGGAATTCAGAATTTTACCCTCAGTTTCTTGAAGCAGAAGAGTACTCTGCTAGACACATGAAGATTTCATAGCATGAGTGAGAAGCTGAGAATTAGAACTGCCACTCCAGACTGTGTGGAACACTGATCAGTTATTAATCATATACAAAGAACACCTCAAAGATATTTACCATAAATGCAGCAGGAAGGCCTGCTAGAGCATTAAATCTCCATGTGGGCATTTCATCAACAAAACAGCCCAGACTTACAAGAGTCCAGCTCTCACATCCAGTGGTAGACCACATAAGAGCAAGAATGAAATATCCAAAAGCCTGAGTAACACAGCTCTACAAGTTGCTGTGACCATCAAAATACCATTTTGTGCAATATCAAGTAGGATAACACATACCTTGTTTTTCGATTTCGTAAAAGGCTAGAACTGTCAAACCAGTTAAGTTAAAAAAAAAATACTTGAGACCTCTAGTGATTTTATTTTGCCATGGGTTTTTGTAAGCTCAAAGACCAGTCAACTATAAAATACTTAACAGCAGATTAGGTTACAGTGCCTGATCACCAGCTCTTAAAAATTCTACACAGATCTCCTTCACAACACAAAGGGGCCTTTCTGTACTCAGTTTTCTTTTAACTATTACAAAAATAGAGGATTACTGTAGGTAAGAGACACAAAGCTCAGCAAAGGGCTATAACCTACAAGAGTACTCTAAAACCAAGGTATTTATAAGTTCTTAGTGAAAAGCTTTTTTTTTTATCAATAAAGAATCATTTCCAGCATATAAGGAAAAATATCTCCTGTGCAAAAATGCATCCAGGTTTTAACAACTCAGATAAAAAAGAAAAAAAGCAATTCATAATTAAGTATTAACCCTGCTATTTGAACCCAGAGGTGAATATTAGATCATAACTAGCAGAACAGGCCAGGCTTTTTCAAAAACAGCAGTTCCAGTTCTAAGCTCCTCACTCATGCTATGAAATCTTCAAGTGCATCTAGGAGAGTAGGTTCTGCTTCACACTGAGTTCATCGGTCACAGTTACAGCATGCATATGCTATCACATCTTAAGGTGATGTTCTCAAGAGCACAACTCAACTCACAAACCACTTGAGGCTCATAAAATCTTTAAGAAATGGGGAAAAGGGCATACTTCATAGGGTGCCAACCTACACACGCAGCTCAATGTTACACCAGGTTTGTATTTTTCAGTAACTGCATCAGTTTAGTTTTAAAAGACAGACTGATTTTTGTTTCTGCCATGTCCAAACCAGACATCCTCAGTTACACAGCACATCCCATGCCAAGCTCCCCCTCAGCTGGGGAGGGTGGTGAGGGTGATGGCAAGGTAGTCCCTGAGACCTTGGCCCGGTGATGAGGTGGCTGCTCCCTCGAGAACCGGGCACCACCTAACACAGTCAAAACGCCAGCAGAGCCACCAACTCAGGCAGGCTCCGAGACTCAGGAACACAAGCCCCAGCCTGGCCTGGGCACCACCGAGCTTCGCCATCAACAGGCCACGGTACCTGAGGGACGGGTGGCGCTGGAGAACACACCGGGCAGGCTGGCTGGACAGTGCAACAGCGAAAGAAAACACGGCGACTGCCTGGGCGAGACCGGGCACAGCCACCGCACGCAGGCCGCCGGTGAGGAGTAGCATCGACGCCGCCACCGACACCACCTCGGCAGGAGCGACCCCGCTTCAAATCCACAGGCTGGGCCCGGACCCAGGCCTGGGAAGAGGGCGCAGGACCTGCTGGGCGAGGAAGCCCGTCAGAGCTACCGCCCCCTCCCGGAGCCCCGGCCAGAAGCCGCCGAAGCCCCCCTCCGCCCCGAGCTCCGCCCGCTACCTGCCGGGTCGGGTCGGGTCGGGTCGGGCCGCCCCTCACAACCTAAATCCGCCACCGCTGCCGCCAGCGGCCCTCTGTACAAACTCGCCTCTCATTGGGCAGAGCGACACCAATCGCGACCGCCTACAACCCACTGGCTTTTCCCCTCCCATAGACACGCCCCCTCCGCAAACGCCGCTGATTGGTTGCTGTGCCCCTGAGAGGTGTGGCCGGGCGCGCGGTCTCTCGGATTCTCACTCCCCGATCGCGGTCCGGCTTCGGCGATCGCGACCCCGCGTTTCACGGGCCCCCGCGCGGCGAGGGGAGGCTGGGGCCGGGCGGGGAGGGCCGCGGCGGGGGGGTGGGTCCTGCCGGGACAGAGGCCCGTGACTGAGAGGACGAGCGGTGAGTGCTCCGGCGGACCGCCGCCGCCCCCTGGCGGAGGCAAAGGGGAGCGCCAACGCGCATCGCCCCCCCGCGCCCAGTGGGGCCCCTGCGGGAGCGGCGCTGAGCCGTGTAATCGCCGCGCACGCCGGCCCGCCGCGCTGCCATCAGGCGTTGGAAGGCCCACCTCAGTTCTGCAGTCAAAGGACTCTCAGAAAAACGATGAATCCGTTTCTGGATCTTCTCCTGTTTTTGGCTACACTCATCTACTCCTACTTAGAGGCTTTTGTGAAGCTTTTTGTGCCTGTGAAGAGAAAGTCTGTCAGTGGAGAGCTCGTTCTCATCACGGGTGCTGGCCATGGCGTAGGGAGAGCGACTGCCTTCGAGTTTGCCAAGCGTCAAAGCAGACTGGTTCTGTGGGACATCAATAAGGTAATGGGACAATTCATGTCGTGACTCGTTAATCTCCGAGGCCACTGGGCTTTTAAGAGTGTAAGAAGGGCTGCATACAAACTGCATCCACAGCACCTCCTTCCGTGTCCGCTCCCATCGGCTCACGGTCAGCTCACTGACTGGGACGCTGAGTGCCAGGAGAGGGTTTGGCCCCACTTGCACCGGGGGAGGTAGGTGTCTGGGTCCCACAGTTACTCAGTGCTAATCAGCGAGGCAGCACACACAGCCCATTAAGGAGTACCTGCAAGAGGGAACGCGGTGGTCTGCAAGCTGCCGTTGGAACCGCTGCCGAGGGTGGCAGAAAAAGGCATGCTCAGACCAGAAGCCTGTTTCCGCAGACGAGCAGGTTTACCTTCTGCTCACTTTCTAGCCCCAGGTAGTTTGTGTACGTTGTGGTAAGATGGGTCCCTGTGCTCACATTGATGGGCATCACTGTGCTGAGCTGCGTGTGAGCCCTGCTGCCCTCTGGCACATTTACACGTGTAGACGGCTCCTTGCTGCATGTTTACACTAGCCTAAACTCTTTATTTCAGCCAAATTCACTAGAACGCAAAAAGACCTTGGCAAGTGGAGGATGGACAGGTGCAAACACACAGACTATGAGTCAGTAAGGATCAAAGCAAAGTGATGTGCATGGGAGCAATTGGCTGTAGAGAGGGGGTGAGTGGCTGGGCAGCAGTGTGCGGGAAAGGTTTCTGACAGTGAGTGGTTCAGAAACTGCAGAGGAGTTCATCATGACATCCTGAAGCTGCAAAACAAACCAGCCCACCACAAACAATCAAATCAACCAACACCAAGACAAGCCCAGCGTAAGGGGACGTATAATTCGGAAGGATATTGTTGAATATTTTCAGTGTCTGTTCATGCTACCCCTTACGGCTAAGGCCAGACTCTGGAGGGGTGGAAGGTGGCATGGCACCAGTCTCTCGATCTGTAAAGAGCTGCTGTTGTGTTGTCCATGTTCAGTGGAACAGGGGGAAAAGGAATAAATGCAGTCGTGAGAGAGACCCAGCTTTGGTACTGGGAAATACATTGTAAGGGTGGGTGTGAGCAGACAGTGAAATACAATGCCAAAGGAGGTGGTGGATCCCTAAGATTTTAGGAGTATGCTTCCCCAATCCAACTGGCTGGACAAAGTCCTTGTTCCTGGGGGCCATCAGTCTTAAGCAGCAGCTGGGGCTAGGTGGAGCTGCTTGGTCACCCACCCCAGGGACCTGCACAGCTTCTGTCAACTGCTAAGCTGCCCTCAGCCATTTCTGAACTGAGGCTTTTCACTGCACAGGTGCCCAGTGGCATGGCTTTCTGGCAGCTGGGGACAAGGCTACAGCAAAGTCACTTCTGCCCTCACTTAGTGGGTTGGTGTAATGACTTAGGGGCATCTCTGTTCTGTGTGTGTTCTCGTCAGAAATGTCTCTCTACGGTGTGCACTTTGGAGCACACCTCTCTTCTCCCATCAGTCTGTGAATACAGGAACGTATAGGGCCATATCTCGGGGCTGTCCACTGGGCCTGTGTTTTAAGAGCTCTTAAGAGCTCTTTAAGAGCTCTGGTTGCAGTCATGGTGTCTGCCTGCAGTCTTGTCACCGAGTGCCCCCTTTCTGCAGCCTAGCTACATGTGCTTTACCAAGGCAAACTCACTCTTGTTGCCACATCCCCCTTCTGGCAATCACTCTACACAGGACCAAAATTTAAGGTCGGAATACTCATCCTCCCACTGACCCTGGCTACAGCTCTTTCCCTGGGTAGCCATGAACTCTTCAGAGGTTTGGCAGCGCTCATGCGATCAGAGAAATCTTCAGCCTTTAACCGGTCTGCCGTGGTGCCCGAGCAGCAACAGCTGGGCAGGCTACAGTTGCGCATACGCGTCTTTCCTTTCTGCCTCTTACAGCACAGCGTTGAGGACACGGCAGCAGAATGCGAAAAGCTGGGAGCCACTGTTCAAGCCTTCGTGGTGGACTGCAGCAAAAGGGAGGAAATCTACAGCGCGGCAGAGAAGGTAAGGGAGCAAGGGCACGTCCAAAGGCTTACAGAAACGTACTCAATTTTTGGAAAAGTCAGGAAAACAAGAGAAGAGGTATTGTACTTAAATAATGCAAGCCCTTGGCATCTCCACACTTCTTGCTGCTTTCTCTGCGGAGAGCGGAGTAGCACTTCCGAGATCGCAGCCAGTCCCATCCTCTTTTGCGAGGCTCCGGTGCATCATGCCTCATTGCCAAGTTTGGTCTTTATACTCCTGGCCCCTGAAGGAACTTCTGCCTTTTAGTTTCCTGAACAGCACACAGACAACACTGGGGACATTTGAACAATTTCATTGTAAAGGATATGGTCCAGCTGGCTCAAAGCAGCCTGCAGGTCCTTAGTCCCAGCTGTGACTACGCAGAGCACACTGTGTCTGAGGGCAATGTGTGGAAGACTATAAATACTGGCAGCAATTAAGGGAAAAGCATCAGATCTGAACAAGATTTCACGGTACTACTGCACAGTTCCTATCACATCCGGGAATGTGGCACGATCTTCCTCTCTCTAAGAGCAACAACGTTAAGAATTATATTAATTGTTGCAGATCTTCCACAACCTTGCATTTTTTTTCATAACAAATGACACAGAGCTTTCTGGTTTTATTTCTGTCCAAAAGGTGAAGAAGGACATTGGGGATGTCTCCATCCTGGTGAATAACGCTGGTGTGATTACAGCTGCCGACCTGCTCTCGACTCAGGACCACCAGATTGAAAGAATGTTTGAAGTCAACATTCTTGCGCACATGTGGGTAAGGGCCACTGCCATCTTCATACCTACCACTTTTGGGGAGCGTTGTTGAGGAGACATGTTTAGACTAACAATTATTTTCAGCTGCCAGTGAATGACAAAAGCGTTTTTGGGACGTGTGTAGCACAGGGCCACCCAGCTAGACTGACTGTTGGGAAACTTGATTAACCTCTTGCTGATCCGAGCCTGGTCCAGTTCTTTCACTTTGGCTTCATCTGAGCGTGGGTTGGTCTCTGTTGTAGGTGTATTAGGGATCCTCATTGCATTGGGTAGTTTGGGCACCCGCAGCTGAGCACCAAAACCCTGCAGGTAGAAGATACACAGCTGAAAAATACAAAGCAAAGATTTTATTGCGTGACCCACACAAAATACAGCCAGCATGTGCCCCGAGCTGGCCACAGGGCACAGCGATGCCTGGCCTCTCCCTGACTGCACCCACCAGCCTGGCCAAATTCCCTGGTCGTTCTTCCGCTCGCGGTTTGTACCTTACTGGCTCCTTGCGCTACTTCGAGCCCATCTGCCATCAATCCTGCCTCTCCTCAAGATTGCTCCCTCTCTCATCTCTCTGTGGACTTTCTCCCAGTCAAGGTGACACAGCTGGGCACTATCAGAGCTGGACCTTGGGTCCTTGGCATGTCTGCAGCTGACCCCTGGGGTAGGACAGCTGTCAGCAGGGGTTACAGAGTGGGAGGGTTTCAGCTGTTAAGGACTTGTTGTTTGTGGCAGAAGAGAAGGGAAGCTACAGACTGATGAGCATTTTATTGTACATGCTGGGGTGAGACACTGGCAGTGCTGCCACTGACACCTGAAACCTAAAAAGCCGCACAGGAAAGATGTGACAATCAGCTCCTGTTTACAGTCGACTTCCTGAAACATTCTCATTTGGAAGACAGGTTGCCAATGGTACCAGCTGAACGAAGAACAGGTATCTCTGTGGGTCTCAGAATCCGAGGTGGTGTGCAGCACATAGCATTAGTGATAGCATTAGTCACTTAATTAACAATAGTCAGGGTGAGTGTTGAATATGCCTAATAAAATGTTGGTTTTTTCCTCCCCCCTTCTCCCCACCCTCCCATTTTTGCCTCTTGGTTTAAATGACTTTCAAGACCACAAGAGCTTTTCTGCCAACCATGATGAACAACAACCACGGTCACATTGTCACGGTGGCTTCAGCAGCAGGTCATTTTGTGACTTCTTTCATGGTGGCTTATTGGTAAGTTATTTTAAAATCAGCTCTCTCCATTTATTTTTTTTTTATTTTTAATTGCGTCTTTACCATCTGCAAGCACAGAGTAACCTAAATAATCGTCCCACTGAATACGTTACATCCAAAGGACCGTACCGAGGTGGCAAAAAGCACAACAGCCAGCACTTAAGGATGCCTGGAGGTTCCCTCCAATTTGCTTATTAGCTCAGACTGAGTCAGGAGCAATGCTTGTATGAAGATACAGTCATGTGACACGTCAACTAATGAAAGCTTCTCCTTTTTTCTCTCCCTCACCGATCCAGACTTTGTTTAGGAAAAAAAGGTATCCTCTTCCCTTCTCCTTCTTAGAAAGTAGCGCTTCTGTGAGTTGCTGTAGTGTTGTCAAATAAACCCTTAATGAGTAGCTTTTGATCACTCTACCATTGTGGTAGTGACAAGCGTATAGAAATACATCTGTCGTCATGAGATAAAATTGCTTTTCTACTTGACGCACGTCTAGAGAATTGCTGTGCGTGAACAGAATAACTGTTAGATTGCATATTGCCATTCTGCATCAGATCTAGCCCTCTATAATAGCAGCTCCAGGTAGAACAATCTTCCCCTGGGAACACTGCTTCTTACAGAGTCACTCATTGTTGTCAATGTGAGAACTCCCGAGGCAGGGATTTTACTGGGATTACACTGTCCAGGTCAATAGGAGTCAATAAACCGGTTCTGTGGTTCTACTTTCTTTGGAGTTGATTTGTTCTCCTGGCCTGCTCCAATTTCTGTGGTAGTATGTTTCTCAACTTTTGCATGCATAATGCTCCCCTATTTCAAAACTCACACGCAAACATCACAAGACGCTCCTGTGTGGTATGGGGAACAGTAGAGCATTGTTCTCCATTTCTACCCTGCTCATCCTTCTTAATTTTACAGACTGAAGCTGCGTTCCTTCTAGGAATCTTCTCACATGGGAAAAATAGGAAGTCTATCAATTGATGCACATTAGTTATCATTTTCTAAGAACTCCTGACATTCATCTGTCTGTTTGCAACTATGGTGACTTCTTCTGAAAGATACCCTCTCTGCATGCCACAATTACTCCCCCAAGCAGCAATATCTAATCCAGCGCTACACTCCGGCACAGGGAAAGTTAGAATTATTCCCTGCCCTTTCTTCTCAGATGGATTACATTTTTTTTTGCCTCTTAGTCAGTGCTGTGTGATCTTTTATGCCATTTCCAGGTGTAGAAAGCTAGAAATAGTATTTCTGCCTTCTCATTTGTGCTTTTTCCCCTCCTGCAGTTCAAGCAAGTTTGCTGCGGTTGGATTTCATAAGGCTCTGACAGAGGAGCTGTCTACCCTGGGAAAGGATGGAATAAAAACGACGTGTCTTTGTCCGGTTTTTATAAACACTGGATTTGTCAAAAACCCCAGTACAAGGTAACTATCAAAACTCGGCTTTCCTGTCCTTCCTTCTTTGCATCAAGGCACTACATATTAACCCCAGCTTTAGGCCTTGTATTCCAACTGACTCTATAAAAACAGTTCATAGCATTGGCTAAAGAAAATCTGCAGTGTTCTTTAACCTACATAATGGTTGCATTTGAATTACCTGAGTTTGTGCATACGTGAAGTGTCTGACACCAGCTAGTACCACCTCTGTTTTACCACCATAGCTCTTACATGTATGCTTTCCTGTGTAGGCTTGGAAAGATTTTGGAGATTGACGAAGTTGTAGAGGCCCTGATGGAAGGAATACTGACCAACCAGAAAATGGTTTTTGTTCCATCACATCTAACCATTGCTTTACTTTCTGAAATGTAAGTAGCAAAGGAAAAAAAAAAAGGCAGGGGGGAGGGAAAAACATCATTGCTATCTACCTGAGTATACAACCCTCAAACTTGTAACATCTGATTCAATATTAAGTTTTATTTTATGAGCAACTGCATTGTGCACTCATGGTAGTAAAAGGTATGGTTTGGCAGCATAGAGAAACCCTGGAACGACAGCTGGACAGCAGCAATTCACATTCAACCCAGTTTCATTTATTTTGTGTTACCTTCAGTGTTTGACATCACTATACTCAGTTATTTATCAGTCCAGATTTGAGATCAATATGCTTATTGTAACTAGATAATGTATAACTGTCTGCAGGAGAGAGTATTGCTTTTTAAACAACCACCAACCTGAAATATTTTAGTACGAGAAGAACACATAACAAGGTAATGAAATAGCATGACATGTCTTTCTAACAACAAAAGCAGACATCATCTACAGAAAAATTTTTCTGAGTCCTCTCATAGGTCCTTCTGATCCACTTGCTGCAGCTAACTGTTCTCAGTGGAGACTGCTCTGCAGGCTGATAGGGAAGGAGGGGGAGAACAAGAGAACAGTTTTTCTTCACACATCACCATTTCCCTTGGGCTTGTGAACAACGCTTTCTCTGAAACAGCAGCCTCAGAGAAGTTTTGGACAGAGCTGAGGACCTGATGCTAATTAGTGTTTGTTTCTTCAGGTCAACACCAAAGACTGAGCTCACAGAGGCTGGGAAAATCGGTTCAAAAGGGCTCTGCTGCTTCTCTCTGCCATGTAAAGTGCGATTTGTCCTCTTACACGTCTTTAATATCCAGTGTAGCTGCTCTGCTGAGGGAGCATTTTTACCAGAGCTCAGATTCAAAATCTGGAATTCACATTGGAACAACTAAGTTAACTTCTACAGTATTTCATGAAACACTTGGTAACATCTTGTTTGCAAAACCTGACACCAGACAGTGGGAAAAAGCTTATGTTATTATCTCTTTCAGGTTGTTTCCAGAACGTGCCCTGAATGTTCTGAAAAAGCTGACCAATGCCAAGTTTGATGCAGTCATTGGGCAGAGAAGCACCCAGTGAAAAGCAAAAATTGATTCTCATTTCCCAGTGCCACAAGTGCAAACAGAACATGGGCTGAGCATAATTCAACTGGTTTGATTCAGAGCAGAACTAAGACAGATGCTTCCAGGTTACCATTGCCAAGCAGACCTAAGGGTTTATCCCATACCTGCAGCAGGGACACACCTGCATAACATGGAGTATTAACAAAGCAGAGATGCAGCTCTAGAAGTCTAAAGGGCTGCTTTGGCTGTATGTCGCAGTGTCTCTGTCTCCTAGTGCTGAGGCAGACAGGAATTCCTGCAAAGCCCGTTTTTGGGACAGCACAGCTGCGTACTTGAGTGCAAAGGGATTGCCTAAGAATATGTTAATACGGACTCATCCCTGAGCAAAGGTATCTTACAAGAATCAATTTATAGAGCAGGTGGGTGGCCTGTTTCACCTCAGTTTATCTTTTTAAATCTAAAAAAAAAATGTGCTGTAATGAGCACTTGCATTTTCATGTGCTTTTGTAGTGAGTACCTGAAATAATACAGCTTTGTTTGTAATGTAATACATAATTACATTGATTATCAATTATGCATTACCACCATCAACACTCCTTATTCCAAATAAACACAGTTTTCTAACCCAAAGAAGTCTCTCAGCAATGCAAGTGGTAACCAGGTCTAAGCAAGAACGGCAGAGCAGGTGCCGCAGTGGTGAAAGGATCAGCCAGAGTCTGCTGACCTCCAGGCCAGGCTGCAGGGAGGAGGCAGGTCCCCGGTCACACCAGGAAGCCACATCAGGATCAGCAAGGTACAGGGCCAGGCATGGCACACAACAGCACAGCCCATGCAACGGCCAGGGCCAAGGCCAGGGCTTAAATGTGGGTGCCAGGCCAGGGGCAGAGCGTGCACAGGGGAAGGCTCCAGATGAGCCTTCTCACTGCTCCTCATCACAAGCTAGCAGCCTGCTCTGACGGGAACCACCTTGACCAGGAGCTTAAACCCCCAAAGGTCTTTGGCCTGTGGTACCAGAGAACAGCACCTGATGAAACACGGGTCAAAGACCTCTTCAGAGCACAGATCATCTTTCCACCTACTTGTGCAACTCCCGACTGTGCCAGGACACTTGCTGGCTCGCAACCATCTGAGGGAGACCTGAACACACTGCCTCCTTCAGCACGGCTGGAAAAGGGTGGCTTCCAGTAGAATGCATCCCACACACCTGAGCATTTTATGTTGTTCTGTAAAATGAGGTTCTTCAGAAAAGGGAGAGCCCTCGTCATCCAGCTCCTCCTGCTCTTAGGTGGCAACAGCTAGAAGTTTGTGCTGCTGACAACCTAAATGACACAAAAATGGTTTCCTTTTTGCTCATGTAACTTTCATGTAACAGCACATTCAGGGTGTGTCAAAGCACAAGTTCCCAGCTTGGGAACATCTTCAAAATGCAGGATTCCTATAGCCAAGAAAGGAAAAGAAAGAAGGGGTTTGCAAAATTCAGGGCATCAAAAATAGTTAAAAGCCAATTAAAGAATACTTAGGCATGGTTTCCATTTAAAAACCAAAGCCAAATTGCATGTTTTGTGCTGGCCCTGCTTTTTTATTGAGCTGCATATTGCCCTCTTGCTAAGATGACAGTCCTGTCAAATATGTGAGACACTTGAAACCAGAGCACATCTGTTTGGCTTTTTCATTATGTTCACTTCCACCTATTCTTACCTAGTGAGAAGTCAAAGAGTCTAGAAATACAGATGCTTCAAATGCCCTGTCAGAGGGAGAAGCATACTGTCCAAAATGTTTGTCCTTAACAGTGGAGCCTAAAGGCTAAATCAATAACTTTACTTGTTTGTAGGTAATTTGACAGTTGTCTGTTGCATTACTGGCAAACATTTTTAACTTTCCACCCAGCTTAGCCTCTTCTGGTACACACCTTTCACATTTCTGATATTTCATGGCTTGAATTCTTGCTCAAAGCAAGGGTACAGTATGGTCCAATGACTTCAAAGAAAAAGCTCAAAAAGATGCCGGAGAAAATATCCTCATGAGTAGTCCCTCTTCTCAGACAGCGGAAGGACTGACTCCAGTAGGACACATCAGACAAGACATTTGGCCTTTCCTTGCCCACTGTTCTCACTAGCCCTGAGCATCATTCAAATTCTAATAGCAGCATTAAATTGAAGACAAAATCCATCTAGGGAATGACAGACAGCACCCTCCTGCACAGTCTGTTTCTTAGCACACTTACACCTGAAGAAAGGGAGACCATGTTCACTCCTGCTTTGCCAGGTCTACTCCAGTCTCTCAGAGCCCAGAGGAACTACCAGACAACACAACTTGTACGCTACTCTGTATATGGCTACATTTCCCCTCTGTGTCTCCTATGGCTGCAGGTCTTCTGCTTGGCATAACAAAACAGACACAAAAGCAAGAATTTAAGCCTTCATCTCCTGGAACACTAGTGACAGAATTGAACCACCAAGCCGCCTGGGCTCCTCTGTTCTCTTCCTGGCCACAACAAACAACTAAACCTTATCCCACAGTCTGGTCATTATGGGTGCCTAGCAGGAGCCGATGTGAGCAAGCTTCATATAGCTGCCTACAGCTAAGTCCCAAATTTGAAGAGTAGTACCTCACATCCCGGCTTATGAGTCGGGTTGTGACTGTGGCCTCATGCCCTGCCTCCCTCTGAGGTGTCTCTTGGAGTCGTCGCTTCTCTGCCCTCCCTGCCTCCTCCGTCTCAGCCACAGCACCAACTGGAGCCTGTGCCAGGAAAATGACAGCACCACTGAGCTGTGCAATTAGGGTCTGGCCCAAACACCAATGTGTTAATTAAGAGCAGAATGAAGTTCCAAGAGGAAAGTAGGAAGTGCCAAGCTCTGAATCTCTCTGCTGGAGCTGACCCAGTCTCCCGCAGACAAGATGAGCAACGGTGCAGCCAAACCACCAGGACAAAAGAAAAGTCCTTTTCAACCACTCTAATCTTAACTGGAGACCGATTTTGGTCAGAGGACAGATGTTCATGCAGTCTTCACTCTTCCCAAAGTGGCTCAAAAATATACTTAAGTAAAATTATGAACATGACCTTGATACACTGAGTTTTCTAACTGAAAAGCAACGGAGTAAGGTCAGAAATCTTTTTCAAATAAGACCATGCAGTTACACTGTTAGAGCTGGATGGACCAGCTGAAATTAGTTTTCTCACATTTGCTATAAGCATTTCTGTTCTGGTTAAGGTTCTGGATACTTCATTACACGCAAACAAGTCCAAGTGTGAGTTGTACAATTTAGACTCAGATATGGATGACCCAATTCACACAGTCAATACCATTTTCCGAAGGACTTGAGCAAAATAAGCAGCCATAGCATAAGATGGAAGGTCTGGGTATAGATACCTAACTAATTAAAAGACAGAGTAAGAGGGAACAGCCAGCCAAGAGCTCACATGTGGAGTCCCACAAGTTGAAAGGCCCTGTGCCATTCAGCTTTTCTTAAGTGACCTGGAAGGTAGGTGACAAAATCTGCTGACAACGCATAGGTATGCAAAGGAAGGAAGGATGGACAGACTTCAACTCACCATGAAGAAAACTGCTCAAGAACCCCGTGAGACTGAGCAACTGGGCACAGAGC
Organism: Anarhynchus alexandrinus; assembly: GCA_008711295.1. Taxonomy (NCBI): domain Eukaryota; kingdom Metazoa; phylum Chordata; class Aves; order Charadriiformes; family Charadriidae; genus Anarhynchus; species Anarhynchus alexandrinus. Next base: position 1,259,952 of record VUYV01000168.1, read on the forward strand.
AGGATTTGAGACAGAATTACAACACAGAGCTGAAGGGCCCCTCAAGATGTTTTTGCCAGTAACTGGATGAGCCACTTTACTGCCACTTCCATCCCTCTTCCACCTGCAGCAAACAAAAAACATGATTTGCTGCTTCTTGACACTAGGGCCTGGGAGAGAAACAGCAAGGTACCCACACTATCACCTGTGTGGGGGCAAATAAAGCAGAGAAAGAACAGTCAAGGGGGGGGTGGACACACGACAACTGATGGATGCCATCTGGCAAAATTGCAACCAAGGACAAAACACTGAGTTTTCTGCACAGCTCCACCAACTGCATCTTCCTCAGCCAGAAGGGCAGAAACCACCAAAGAGCCACACTTCAGCAGCCAAGCTGATAGCAGAAGCTACTTTGACAGCTACGTCCAGCTGCATTGTGCCTGTCCACAGCGAGGGGATACGGATGCCTTCTGCCACACCTCTGAACCACTCACCCAGCACCAGCACAAGGCCACCAGACAGCGAGTTCAGCGCGGGGCCGGGCGAGGCAGCCCGCCCCGAGGTACACCCTCTCCCCAGGCAGGAGCCGCCGAGTCCCCCCACCGCCTTTCACAAGCTCACCTCGCATTGGGCGGAGCCCCCTCCCCAAACGCCGCTCGCTGATTGGTTGCTGCGCCCCTGAGAGGTGTGGCCGGGCGCGCGGCCCCTCGGACCGTTGGCTGCCGCTGCTCCTCGCGCCCCTCTCCGATCGCGGCCCCTGGCGTTTCACGGCGCCCCGCGCGGCGAGGGGAGGCTGGGGCCGGGCGGGGAGGGCCGCGGCGGGGGGTGGGTCCTGCCGGGGCAGGGGCCCGTGACTGAGAGGACGAGCGGTGAGTGCTCCGACGGGCCGCGGGCTGTGGTAAATCAACAACCCACATTCTCGTCAAAAGAGACTAAAGTTCAGTTCTGCAGACGAAGGACTCAGAAAAGCGATGAATCCGTTTCTGGATCTTCTCCTGTTTTTGGCTACACTCATCTACTCCTACTTAGAGGCTTTTGTGAAGCTTTTTGTGCCTGTGAAGAGAAAGTCTGTCAGTGGAGAGCTCGTTCTCATCACGGGTGCTGGCCATGGCGTAGGGAGAGCGACTGCCTTCGAGTTTGCCAAGCGTCAAAGCAGACTGGTTCTGTGGGACATCAATAAGGTAATGGGACAATTCATGTCGTGACTCGTTAATCTCCGAGGCCACTGGGCTTTTAAGAGTGTAAGAAGGGCTGCATACAAACTGCATCCACAGCACCTCCTTCCGTGTCCGCTCCCATCGGCTCACGGTCAGCTCACTGACTGGGACGCTGAGTGCCAGGAGAGGGTTTGGCCCCACTTGCACCGGGGGAGGTAGGTGTCTGGGTCCCACAGTTACTCAGTGCTAATCAGCGAGGCAGCACACACAGCCCATTAAGGAGTACCTGCAAGAGGGAACGCGGTGGTCTGCAAGCTGCCGTTGGAACCGCTGCCGAGGGTGGCAGAAAAAGGCATGCTCAGACCAGAAGCCTGTTTCCGCAGACGAGCAGGTTTACCTTCTGCTCACTTTCTAGCCCCAGGTAGTTTGTGTACGTTGTGGTAAGATGGGTCCCTGTGCTCATATTGATGGGCATCACTGTGCTGAGCTGCGTGTGAGCCCTGCTGCCCTCTGGCACATTTACACGTGTAGACGGCTCCTTGCTGCATGTTTACACTAGCCTAAACTCTTTATTTCAGCCAAATTCACTAGAACGCAAAAAGACCTTGGCAAGTGGAGGATGGACAGGTGCAAACACACAGACTATGAGTCAGTAAGGATCAAAGCAAAGTGATGTGCATGGGAGCAATTGGCTGTAGAGAGGGGGTGAGTGGCTGGGCAGCAGTGTGCGGGAAAGGTTTCTGACAGTGAGTGGTTCAGAAACTGCAGAGGAGTTCATCATGACATCCTGAAGCTGCAAAACAAACCAGCCCACCACAAACAATCAAATCAACCAACACCAAGACAAGCCCAGCGTAAGGGGACGTATAATTTGGGAGGATATTGTTGGGGCTGAGTGGAGCTGCCTGGTCACCCACCCCAGGGACCTGCACAGCTTCTGTCAACTGCTGAGCTGCCCTCAGCCATTTCTGAACTGAGGCTTTTCACTGCACAGGTGCCCAGTGGCATGGCTTTCTGGCAGCTGGGGACAAGGCTACAGCAAAGTCACTTCTGCCCTCACTTAGTGGGTTGGTGTAATGACTTAGGGGCGTCTCTGTTCTGTGTGTGTTCTCGTGAGAAATGTCTCTCTACGGTGTGCACTTTGGAGCACACCTCTCTTCTCCCATCAGTCTGTGAATACAGGAACGTATAGGGCCATATCTCGGGGCTGTCCACTGGGCCTGTGTTTTAAGAGCTCTTAAGAGCTCTTTAAGAGCTCTGGTTGCAGTCATGGTGTCTGCCTGCAGTCTTGTCACCGAGTGCCCCCTTTCTGCAGCCTAGCTACATGTGCTTTACCAAGGCAAACTCACTCTTGTTGCCACATCCCCCTTCTGGCAATCACTCTACACAGGACCAAAATTTAAGGTCGGAATACTCATCCTCCCACTGACCCTGGCTACAGCTCTTTCCCTGGGTAGCCATGAACTCTTCAGAGGTTTGGCAGCGCTCATGCGATCAGAGAAATCTTCAGCCTTTAACCGGTCTGCCGTGGTGCCCGAGCAGCAACAGCTGGGCAGGCTACAGTTGCGCATACGCGTCTTTCCTTTCTGCCTCTTACAGCACAGCGTTGAGGACACGGCAGCAGAATGCGAAAAGCTGGGAGCCACTGTTCAAGCCTTCGTGGTGGACTGCAGCAAAAGGGAGGAAATCTACAGCGCGGCAGAGAAGGTAAGGGAGCAAGGGCACGTCCAAAGGCTTACAGAAACGTACTCAATTTTTGGAAAAGTCAGGAAAACAAGAGAAGAGGTATTGTACTTAAATAATGCAAGCCCTTGGCATCTCCACACTTCTTGCTGCTTTCTCTGCGGAGAGCGGAGTAGCACTTCCGAGATCGCAGCCAGTCCCATCCTCTTTTGCGAGGCTCCGGTGCATCATGCCTCATTGCCAAGTTTGGTCTTTATACTCCTGGCCCCTGAAGGAACTTCTGCCTTTTAGTTTCCTGAACAGCACACAGACAACACTGGGGACATTTGAACAATTTCATTGTAAAGGATATGGTCCAGCTGGCTCAAAGCAGCCTGCAGGTCCTTAGTCCCAGCTGTGACTACGCAGAGCACACTGTGTCTGAGGGCAATGTGTGGAAGACTATAAATGCTGGCAGCAATTAAGGGAAAAGCATCAGATCTGAACAAGATTTCACGGTACTACTGCAGAGTTCCTATCACATCTGGGAATGTGGCGCAATTTTCCTCTAAGAGCAACAACGTTAAGAATTATATTAATTGTTGCAGATCTTCCACAACCTTGCATTTTTTTTCATAACAAATGACACAGAGCTTTCTGGTTTTATTTCTGTCCAAAAGGTGAAGAAGGACATTGGGGATGTCTCCATCCTGGTGAATAACGCTGGTGTGATTACAGCTGCCGACCTGCTCTCGACTCAGGACCACCAGATTGAAAGAATGTTTGAAGTCAACATTCTTGCGCACATGTGGGTAAGGGCCACTGCCATCTTCATACCTACCACTTTTGGGGGAGCATTGTTGAGGAGACATGTTTAGACTAACAATTATTTTCAGCTGCCAGTGAATGACAAAAGCGTTTTTGGGACGTGTGTAGCACAGGGCCACCCAGCTAGACTGACTGTTGGGAAACTTGATTAACCTCTTGCTGATCCGAGCCTGGTCCAGTTCTTTCACTTTGGCTTCATCTGAGCGTGGGTTGGTCTCTGTTGTAGGTGTATTAGGGATCCTCATTGCATCGGGTAGTTTGGGCACCCGCAGCTGAGCACCGAAACCCTGCAGGTAGAAGATACACAGCTGAAAAATACAAAGCAAAGATTTTATTGCGTGACCCACACAAAATACAGCCAGCATGTGCCCTGAGACGGCCACAGGGCACAGCGATGCCTGGCCTCTCCCTGACTGCACCCACCAGCCTGGCCAAATTCCCTGGTCGTTCTTCCGCTCGTGGTTTGTACCTTACTGGCTCCTTGCGCTACTTCCGAGCCCATCTGCCATCAATCCTGCCTCTCCTCAAGATTGCTCCCTCTCTCATCTCTCTGTGGACTTTCTCCCAGTCAAGGTGACACAGCTGGGCACTATCAGAGCTGGACCTCGGGTCCTTGGCATGTCTGCAGCTGACCCCTGGGGTAGGACAGCTGTCAGCAGGGGTTACAGAGTGGGAGGGTTTCAGCTGTTAAGGACTTGTTGTTTGTGGCAGAAGAGAAGGGAAGCTACAGACTGATGAGCATTTTATTGTACATGCTGGGGTGAGACACTGGCAGTGCTGCCACTGACACCTGAAACCTAAAAAGCCGCACAGGAAAGATGTGACAATCAGCTCCTGTTTACAGTCGACTTCCTGAAACATTCTCATTTGGAAGACAGGTTGCCAATGGTACCAGCTGAACGAAGAACAGGTATCTCTGTGGGTCTCAGAATCCGAGGTGGTGTGCAGCACATAGCATTAGTGATAGCATTAGTCACTTAATTAACAATAGTCAGGGTGAGTGTTGAATATGCCTAATAAAATGTTGGTTTTTTCCTCCCCCCTTCTCCCCACCCTCCCATTTTTGCCTCTTGGTTTAAATGACTTTCAAGACCACAAGAGCTTTTCTGCCAACCATGATGAACAACAACCACGGTCACATTGTCACGGTGGCTTCGGCAGCAGGTCATTTTGTGACTTCTTTCATGGTGGCTTATTGGTAAGTGATTTTAAAATCAGCTCTCTCCATTTATTTTTTTTTTATTTTTAATTGCGTCTTTACCATCTGCAAGCACAGAGTAACCTAAATAATCGTCCCACTGAATACGTTACATCCGAAGGACCGTACCGAGGTGGCAAAAAGCACAACAGCCAGCACTTAAGGATGCCTGGAGGTTCCCTCCAATTTGCTTATTAGCTCAGACTGAGTCAGGAGCAATGCTTGTATGAAGATACAGTCATGTGACACGTCAACTAATGAAAGCTTCTCCTTTTTTCTCTCCCTCACCGATCCAGACTTTGTTTAGGAAAAAAAGGTATCCTCTTCCCTTCTCCTTCTTAGAAAGTAGCGCTTCTGTGAGTTGCTGTAGTGTTGTCAAATAAACCCTTAATGAGTAGCTTTTGATCACTCTACCATTGTGGTAGTGACAAGCGTATAGAAATACATCTGTCGTCATGAGATAAAATTGCTTTTCTACTTGACGCACGTCTAGAGAATTGCTGTGCGTGAACAGAATAACTGTTAGATTGCATATTGCCATTCTGCATCAGATCTAGCCCTCTATAATAGCAGCTCCAGGTAGAACAATCTTCCCCTGGGAACACTGCTTCTTACAGAGTCACTCATTGTTGTCAATGTGAGAACTCCCGAGGCAGGGATTTTACTGGGATTACACTGTCCAGGTCAATAGGAGTCAATAAACCGGTTCTGTGGTTCTACTTTCTTTGGAGTTGATTTGTTCTCCTGGCCTGCTCCAATTTCTGTGGTAGTATGTTTCTCAACTTTTGCATGCATAATGCTCCCCTATTTCAAAACTCACACGCAAACATCACAAGACGCTCCTGTGTGGTATGGGGAACAGTAGAGCATTGTTCTCCATTTCTACCCTGCTCATCCTTCTTAATTTTACAGACTGAAGCTGCGTTCCTTCTAGGAATCTTCTCACATGGGAAAAATAGGAAGTCTATCAATTGATGCACATTAGTTATCATTTTCTAAGAACTCCTGACATTCATCTGTCTGTTTGCAACTATGGTGACTTCTTCTGAAAGATACCCTCTCTGCATGCCACAATTACTCCCCCAAGCAGCAATATCTAATCCAGCGCTACACTCCGGCACAGGGAAAGTTAGAATTATTCCCTGCCCTTTCTTCTCAGATGGATTACATTTTTTTTTGCCTCTTAGTCAGTGCTGTGTGATCTTTTATGCCATTTCCAGGTGTAGAAAGCTAGAAATAGTATTTCTGCCTTCTCATTTGTGCTTTTTCCCCTCCTGCAGTTCAAGCAAGTTTGCTGCGGTTGGATTTCATAAGGCTCTGACAGAGGAGCTGTCTACCCTGGGAAAGGATGGAATAAAAACGACGTGTCTTTGTCCGGTTTTTATAAACACTGGATTTGTCAAAAACCCCAGTACAAGGTAACTATCAAAACTCGGCTTTCCTGTCCTTCCTTCTTTGCATCAAGGCACTACATATTAACCCCAGCTTTAGGCCTTGTATTCCAACTGACTCTATAAAAACAGTTCATAGCATTGGCTAAAGAAAATCTGCAGTGTTCTTTAACCTACATAATGGTTGCATTTGAATTACCTGAGTTTGTGCATACGTGAAGCGTCTGACACCAGCTAGTACCACCTCTGTTTTACCACCATAGCTCTTACATGTATGCTTTCCTGTGTAGGCTTGGAAAGATTTTGGAGATTGACGAAGTTGTAGAGGCCCTGATGGAAGGAATACTGACCAACCAGAAAATGGTTTTTGTTCCAACAAATCAACGTGTTGCTTTACTTTTTGAAAGGTACGTAGGAAAAAAAAAAAGCACAAATAAAACCCCCACATGTATTAAATGTAACTGAGTGTACAAGCCTCAAGTTACAAACCTGTAACATCTGATTCAAGATTAAGTTTTATTTTAGAACACATTACAAGGTAACCAAATAGTGCAGTGATTCTTTCTAATGACAAAAGCAGACATCATCTACAGAAAGATTTTTCTGAGTCCTCTCATAGGTCCTTCTGATCCACTTGCTGCAGCTAACTGTTCTCAGTGGAGACTGCTCTGCAGGCTGATAGGGAAGGAGAGGGAGAACAAGAGAACAGTTTTTCTTCACACATCACCATTTCCCTTGGGCTTGTGAACAACGCTTTCTCTGAAACAGCAGCCTCAGAGAAGTTTTGGACAGAGCTGAGGACCTGATGCTTATTAGTGTTTGTTTCTTCAGGTCAACACCAAAGACTGAGGTCACAGAGGCTGGGAAGGTTGCTTCAAAAGAGCTCTATTGCTTACCCCTGCCATGTAATGCAAGATTTGTGCTCTCACATGTCTTTAATAACCCTTATATCCCTTTAATATCCCTTATAGCTGCTGAGGGGGCGTTTTCATCTGAGCTTAGGTTCCAAACCTAGAATTAGCATGAGAAAACTAAATTAAGTTTTCAGTTAACTTGTACAGTATTTCATGAAATACTTGGTAATTTCCTGTTTGTGAAAGCCAGCAAACTTGGGTCTAACCCCATATTTCTTTTTATGAGGAGGTGTAACGAGGTTTGGGATTTGTTTTTTTCTCTGTCCAAGAATTCCCCAGATTAACCAGATAAGGTTTTGAAAGGAAAGAGAAAGCAAATGCCCACATTGTGTTCAATATTAAAACTAACTGGATCCTGCAGCAATATTGCAACCGAAATACTGCCCAGTAGATACCTGTCCTGGAATTGTCATAAAAGGAGGCGGGTGGGAGTGGAGTTAAAACTACTCAGATATTGATGAGGGCTATGTATTCTTTGAAATAATGCACAGTTTAAGTCTTAGTCTCAATCCGTGTGTGTGCACACATTCTGCTCGCAGACCAGCTCTTCCTGGGTCTCTTTCCTCTGTTTTGTTTTGTTTTTTTTTTTTTTCCTGGGTTCTCTTTCCTCTTTCCCATAATTTAAGTCTTTTAGCCTGCATTTAATTTCATTTTATTATCTCTTTCAGGTTGTTTCCAGAACGCGCCCTGAATCTTCTGAAAAAGCTGACCAACGTCAAGTTTGATGCAGTCATTGGGCAGAGAAGCACCCAGTGAAAAGCAAAAATTGATTCTCATTTCCCAGTGCCACAAGTGCAAACAGAACATGGGCTGAGCATAATTCAACTGGTTTGATTCAGAGCAGAACTAAGACAGATGCTTCCAGGTTACCATTGCCAAGCAGACCTAAGGGTTTATCCCATACCTGCAGCAGGGACACACCTGCATAACATGGAGTATTAACAAAGCAGAGATGCAGCTCTAGAAGTCTAAAGGGCTGCTTTGGCTGTATGTCGCAGTGTCTCTGTCTCCTAGTGCTGAGGCAGACAGGAATTCCTGCAAAGCCCGTTTTTGGGACAGCACAGCTGCCTACTTGAGGGCAAAGGGATTGCCCGAGAATATGTTAATGCAGACTCATCCCTGAGCAAAGGTATCTTGCAAGAAGAAATTTATAGAGCTGGTGGGTGGCCTGTTTCACCTCAGTTTATCTTTTTAAATCTAAAAAAAAAAATGTGCTGTAATGAGCACTTGCATTTTCATGTGCTTTTGTAGTGAGTACCTGAAATAATACAGCTTTGTTTGTAATGTAATACCTAATTACATTGATTACCAATTATGCATTAGCACTGTGCCTTATTCCAAATAAATGCAGTTCTCTAACACAAAGGTGTCTTTCAGCAGTGAAAGTCATAACCAGGTTCTAGAGGTTCATTTAAGGCATGGTATCAAGTAATACAACCTCTCCCTGTATCATTTCTCACACTGCTCATCTGCAATTGCCAGACACCTTCCTGTGAAAACGGTGCAGTATTTCCCTGAAAATTACTCGCTGGCCTCCTGCATTTCATTCATGCTTGAGGATGTGATTTATTATGTGAGAGTGCAGACCAAGTTGGACTATTTTTCTCCTCACATTACAAGGCAAATAATCCAACCTAATGAAAATTCTGCAGCCTGTCTCTTTCAGTATTCATAAGTCAGACTCGTGTATTAAAGAAAAGAGAAAGGTTATGCTGAGCCAGGAAAGCCTTTATTCACATTCAGCAGGCAAGTTTAAGTCCACAGGGCTTCTGCACCTGTGTACAATGCAAGAGAAGGCCTGAACTCCTGTAAACTCCTGAATACGTCTTCATTTTGACTACTTAATACATTCATCACAGCACAAATTTACACCCATACAGGCACCGGATAACACATGTGCCTCCACATAACCTCTTTTCCTTCTGTCTCTTCAAACACATATGTACCAGACTAAGGGCTTATGTATTCTGCTCCTCTGAAATGCTGCCTCACTGACAGGAGAAGATGCTGCAGCAACGACATCGCTGTGTGATCATGGGCTTTACCTTCCCAACCCTGCTCTGCCCCTTCCAGGTCAGGGGAGCAGCACAGCAGGGATTCTTGGCAGGAGAAGGCACACAAGGTGCCACAGAGGCAGGTGGGTGAGACATCGCACCAACAGGGCCCTGCCCCACTGCTCCCAAGCAAGGACAAGAACAGTGGAGCAGGTGCCGCAGTGGTGAAAGGATCAGCCAGAGTCTGCTGACCTCCAGGCCAGGCTGCAGGGAGGAGGCAGGTCCCCGGTCACACCAGGAAGCCACATCAGGATCAGCAAGGTACAGGGCCAGGCATGGCACACAACAGCACAGCCCATGCAACGGCCAGGGCCAAGGCCAGGGCTTAAATGTGGGTGCCAGGCCAGGGGCAGAGCGTGCACAGGGGAAGGCTCCAGATGAGCCTTCTCACTGCTCCTCATCACAAGCTAGCAGCCTGCTCTGACGGGAACCACCTTGACCAGGAGCTTAAACCCCCAAAGGTCTTTGGCCTGTGGTACCAGAGAACAGCACCTGATGAAACACGGGTCAAAGACCTCTTCAGAGCACAGATCATCTTTCCACCTACTTGTGCAACTCCCGACTGTGCCAGGACACTTGCTGGCTCGCAACCATCTGAGGGAGACCTGAACACACTGCCTCCTTCAGCACGGCTGGAAAAGGGTGGCTTCCAGTAGAATGCATCCCACACACCTGAGCATTTTATGTTGTTCTGTAAAATGAGGTTCTTCAGAAAAGGGAGAGCCCTCGTCATCCAGCTCCTCCTGCTCTTAGGTGGCAACAGCTAGAAGTTTGTGCTGCTGGCAGCACAAATGGTTGCTAAATGAGCTAAATGACACAAAAATGGTTTCCTTTTTGCTCATGTAACATTCAGGTAACAGCACATTCAGGGTGTGCCAAAACACAAGTTCCCAGCTTGGGAACGTCTTCAAAGTGCAGGATTCTTGTAGCCAAGAAAGGAAAAGAAAGAGGGGGTTTGCAAAACTGAAAAAAAAAATGTTAAAAGTCAATTAAAGAGTATTAGACATGGGTTGTATTTAAAACCAAGACCTTCCAAACTCTAAAACATTTGAGACACATACTTTGAGTCCTGCAGGATAAAGGAAGCCAATTTGCATGCATGTTCAGCGAGTTATTTTGTAAGTCTGATTTCCCTGCCTCAGAGGCATCCCCCAAATCTGAGAACAGTGATTTAATGTCTTGTGCTTTCGCTGAAAATTCAGCTCTTGCTACGAGGACAGGCCTGTCACAACTAAGAGCCACTTGCTCTTCTCCATGTTTCCTGAGACTGCAAGTCTTCTGCTTGCCACAAAGAAACAGACACAAAAGCAAGGATTTAAGCCTTCATCTCCTGGAACACTCGTGACAGAATTGAACCACCAAGCCGCCTGGGCTCCTCTGTTCTCTTCCTGGCCACAACAAACAACTAAACCTTATCCCACAGTCTGGTCATTATGGGTGCCTAGCAGGAGCCGATGTGAGCAAGCTTCATATAGCTGCCTACAGCTAAGTCCCAAATTTGAAGAGTAGTACCTCACATCCCGGCTTATGAGTCGGGTTGTGACTGTGGCCTCATGCCCTGCCTCCCTCTGAGGTGTCTCTTGGAGTCGTCGCTTCTCTGCCCTCCCTGCCTCCTCCGTCTCAGCCACAGCACCAACTGGAGCCTGTGCCAGGAAAATGACAGCACCACTGAGCTGTGCAATTAGGGTCTGGCCCAAACACCAATGTGTTAATTAAGAGCAGAATGAAGTTCCAAGAGGAAAGTAGGAAGTGCCAAGCTCTGAATCTCTCTGCTGGAGCTGACCCAGTCTCCCGCAGACAAGATGCGTAACGGCGCAGCTAAACACAGAGACATTGGCTAGAAGTCTGTGGAAGTCCTTCCCCAGCTCTTGCAGCTGTTCAGCTTTCAGAACGCGCAGGAGTGCGAGGACTCCACAGGGATTGTGTACCAGGTGCACTATGTATTCCCTGAGCTGATGCACCCAGCATGCAGATGCCACTGCTCTGACTGCCCTGCTAGCTGTCAGAGGCTCTGCTCCCCAGAGCGGGAGGCATGAAAGAGAACGATTGGTATCACAAGCCCTACAGCTGTGTTTATAAGCTACATGGCCTGTCACCATGCTCATGCGCTGTTTTGCACTCATCCATACTGTCAAAGTGTTAGCGTGCTTCCTGGCTTAGTTTTGGCCCATAACGGTGTCTGGCAGAACATGCTCTGGCATAGCGTGGGGACAGTGCATCCCTGAGTAGAGAGCTGCTGGGAAGGCAGTGTGGGAGAGACCAGCTGCTTTGCAAGAGGAGTGGAAGTTTACGGACACAGAAACCTTCTGAGGACACCATCCAAATCAACACTGAATAAAACAAAGGAGCAGCTGTGATAGTGTCCCTTTGTCCACTATATATACAGACCTGACTGGACTGAAATTTGAGAGGCTCATTATTAGAGGAAAGAACATTTAACAACAATATTTAACATTCATAATTACTGTCTTCATCATGATAGGTAACATTTTCAAGAGTCTCTAAGTGGCTTCAGCTCATCTCAGTGACATTGAGTCCTACTGAATTTCTAATAGCATGGATTAAAGCTCCCCACAGCTGTGCAGCCTGATCTGTCTCTAAGAAAGTCTGAGTACTTCTTCAGAGACTGGCTCTGCTGCATGTTTCCAATGTCCTTGAATCCTACTCAGAATGTTAGGAGAATCATCCCAAATTGTGCTTCTTGTCACAAACCTAGGCCACTTACAGGTGAAAATCATGGCTGTACATCTTATTGTCACTGTCTGCTAGCACTGAGGCGCCAACCTCCTGATTGGGGCAATACTCATAGTATTTTAATGCTTGCAGGTAATGCAAGTATGCATTAAAAAAAAATGCAATTTCAGGCAGCATTTCAGAACACGGATTTCTAAATCCACAGAACTTCCTGAACCCAAAAATTCAATTAAAGTATTTTTGTTTGGTTTGGTTTTTTTTTCCTGCTGCTCCACTGAAATTAAGCATCTGAGATCACTGGCTGTTCAGTGTTGCAAAACAGTACAAAATTCCATTCTAAAACAGATTTTTGGTACCCTAAACCTTTCAGATTCTTTCATTCTGCATCTAGTATCTGGCTGTGCATTTTGCTCTTTTCCAAGCAGGTCTCTTGCTTTCTGTACTTGTGCTACAGTTTGAGCTCACTGCTAAGAGGATTGCAGTTTTACTGCAAAACATCTACTGGAGTATGAATAAGCTTACATTTATCCAACAAGCCAGGTGTTAATAGGAGTAAACACACTCTCATGCAAACTATTTCCCTTTGTGTTCTCAGCCTTTTAATGTTCATAGCTGGTAGTTGATCATTTTCCAAAACATCACGATCAAAATGTTTTTCAAGAAACATTCTAGTTAAACAGATGCTGCAACAGGAAGATATGCTTATTGCTCAAAAATAATCCAGTTGACAATAGTGACTGCATTTTTATATAAAGGTATTCCAGACACTCATTTTCACTAGTACCTACCAGCTTGCTAACCATAAGGTAATCTCTAACGGGGAAAAAACCCCAAACACTGAGCAGGAACTTGCACTAGTCTTTTGATGACCACACAGCCTTGATGATGAAATGCTGCTGCTTTCTTTTGAAAAGTTGACCTGGAATATAGGACATAAGAAGTTCTTTTTGAGCCTTATAGCACTGACACTTGCACTCTAAGAGAAGTGAAAAATTGAAGAGCATGTAATAACTGTTTTTAATATTATGCAGAGACAGTGGTCTGCATTTACTCTCATCTAGTGATTTCTGTGTAGCTACACTGAAATTATACTGGCAAAAGACAAGGTTCAAGTCTCTCTGGTATGAAAAACAATGAGGGGGAAAAAAAGTATTTATCTGGAGCTCAGTTCTCAAAGCATACACATGCAGTTAACACCAGTTCTGGCTGCACAGCCTACTCATCAGCGTTATCTTCCCAGCTGAATACTTTGTTCATGTGGCACATTTCCACTTCCATCCTCCTCTCTCTCTTTGACGTAAAATGGTATCAAGAGCCCTTTTAAACACAAGCACAATTCCAAGGGGATTTTAATGAGCTTGTCTGGGAGGAGGCTACACTATGAAGTACAGCAAGCAAAGTAATATGAGACAAAAAAAAAAAAGCTTTTTAGATGAATTTGTTATTTCCTTAGAAATACCCTTTTAGATCACTCAGGGCTACATGTCAGTTCCTGTAAATTTAATGAATACTTTCAGCCAAAAAAAAAAAAAGTGTAAAATATTTTGAGGAAGATACATTGAGCTAAGTTTAATTTTACAGGGGAAAAACAAATGCAAACTTTTTTTTTTTTAAGTCACCGAGACAAAATGTGAGATTTCCATGGCTCTGACATAGAAAAGAAAACCTTTACTCTGGGATATGACAATGCAGGTCCTGCTTTCCAAAGGCTCTGCATTTTATACATACAGGCTAGCTGTTATATGACAGATCTCTGTTTGGCCAAGGAAGCTCTGCTTGGGCCACATAGCTAAAATTGGCCACAGGACACATCAGGATCCCACTGTGCCAGTTTAAAATGACACATTTAATAACCGTTTCTCATTTTAGGAAGTTTAAAAGAATACAAGTGCAAGAAGAACATTCTACTGAGCACAAGCTTAACTTTATTGCTCACAAGAATCATAGAATCATAGAATGGTTTAGGTTGGAAAGGACCTTGAAGATCATCAAGTTCCAACCCCCCTGCTATAGGCAGGGACACCTCCCACTAGACCAGGTTGCCCAAGGCCACGTCCAGCCTGGCCTTGAACACCTCCAGGGATGGGGCCTCAACAACCTCTCTGGGCAACCTGTTCCAGTGCCTCACC
>VUYV01000168.1:1274526-1290309 GCA_008711295.1 Anarhynchus alexandrinus
GAGCCGTTGACCGCAACTCTTTGAGTGCGACCGTCCAGCCAGTTCTTTATCCATCGAGTGGTCCATTTGTCAAATCCATGTCTCTCCAATTTAGAGACCAGGATATCATGTGGGACAGTGTCAAATGCCTTGCACAAGTCCAAGTAGATGACATCAGTCGATCTTCCCTTGTCCACCGCCGTTGTGACCCCTTCGTAGAAGGCCACCAAATTAGTCAGGCATGATCTGCCCTTGGTGAAGCCATGCTGGCTGTCACCAATCACCTCCTTGATTTCTGTGTGTCTCAGCAGAGTTTCCAGGAGGATCTGCTCCATGATCTTGCCAGGCACAGAGGTGAGACTGACTGGCCTGTAGTTCCACGGGTCTTCCTTATCTCCCTTTTTGAAAATGGGGGTTATGTTTCCCCTTTTCCAGTCGTCAGGAACCTCGCCAGACCACCACGACTTCTCAAATATGATGGCTAGCGGCTTAGCAACTTCATCTGCCAGTTCCCTCAGAATGTAAGAGCAAAAACAATCTGACATTAGCACACTAACTAACAGAGGCACAGTTACAGCTAACACAGCTATGTTGCTCCTGAGATTCAAGTGAGTATCTCTGCACAGGACTACGGAGATCCTTTGTAAAGGATACTCCTTTTATATCTGTTAACCGTAATGGGTACAACATCAGGAATGAGCGGCTGAGAATCATTCAAAAATGCAACATTTTATGAATGTAGTTTATACTCATTGTTTATATGTTCATTTTCTAGATAAAGAATTCCTGACTTACAAGTATTATTTGGTTCCTAATCCATATGGTTAATCAGTAACTAATAAGGTTGTAGTTCACTTCATGCTCTCTCTCCTAAGGAGCAAGGAACAGATAAAAAGTAGTGAGTGGCAGCATCTGCCAAACAGAGGCGTATTCTCCTTTAGCAGGATGACCTAAGTCCATACCCCAGGACTATATATAAGAAAGCAGCAGCACAGATTTTCAGATAGTTATTTTTCAAGCCATGGATTGTTTCAATCTTGCCCTGTCACACACAACACTGTCTTTACATCTGCAGCCTCAGAAGTAATGAAACATAGGACGCTCCATACACAGCCACATTAAGCACATATCCTCTTCAAGTTCTTAAATGCGTAATATCGGTTGCAGACAACCAAATCCTAAAGCATGATCCTCAAAACTCTAAAAGCAGTTTTAGATAATGTCTGTGCTGTGCAATGCTGAGCTACCTCAGTGCTAGCCCAAAGGCACTGAGAAAGAGATGTTTTGCATACCTAGATAGCCCCACGCTTATTGCTACCTTGGAACCTAGCAGTGGTACAGCTGTGTTAGTCCAGCTCTGTAGTAAAATGTTTGGGAAAGGGATTATTCTTCATTCAGCACCTAACTCAAGGATCTCTGGACGATGCCAAGCGGCACAGTGCAAACCTATACTCAGTGCATGACACTTTCTTGGCAAGATACAACTATTTGGCATTCAGTCTCTATCCTAAGCCTCCTCAAGGTAGGTGCTTATGCTCCTGCGGGATCTCACCCTGTAGGCATATCTGACATATACTGATTTAGTTGAGCTTAGCACACAAAGCAACAGTCACTCAACACCCAAAGATCCTTTTCACCCAAGCTTATGTCTTGTCTCAGCTGTCAGGTCATGATTTCTCTTTTGGACCAAGTGAACTTCATTTACCCCCCTGAAGAGTAACACTGGAAAAAAAAAAATCAGCTATTAAGTTTCACAGTTGGCTCTTAATTCATATATCTGCTTTTCTCTCTCTCTCTTCTTTTTTTTAATTGTTACTATCAGGGAATAGCAATATTTTTAAATTTGTTTTTCAGAGGGCACTTCTGTTCTCAAAGCATCCCTGCTTGATAAAAAGTCTCTATCCCTTGCCTGACTGGGCACAGTTGGAAACTATTTCTTAGTTTGTTAACATTAATCCTGGTTACAAGAGGTATTAAAAATAAACAGCCAAAAGACACATGACAATAAAGGCCAGTTTTAAGAATCTATGTTTTAATTTGGTGCATTTCTCAGTTTAATGAGTAAGCCTTTACAGCAAGGAGGTAAAGCATCAAAGTCTTACAGATCCCTCAAAGCCAACCAAGCAAGTAGCTTAGCAACCATCCAGGCTTTATTCTTTTGTTGTAGATTGTTTTAAATGATCACTAATCCTGCTATGAAACTTCCAGTTCCATTGTCTAACTTCAGATCCAGTCCAAAGCTTGGGAGTCTGAGGTCCCTTTCACGACTAATATGCACAGCATAGCATACACAGGCTAGTCTTTTGTGCTCTTAAATTATTGTTACAGAGCTAAGGAGTTAACCAAATAAACTTAATCAAATACATTAGTAGACTAATCAGGTTTCCATTTCCTACAATGTAATTCCTGACCAGTGCAGTTTTATAAAGATTAACCGTGTTTTCTAGAAGATGTTTCCTGATTCTACCAACATTTTAATTACTTTAAAAGCTAACCCAACAAGCCAGTACAGTTTTAAACGCAAGTCCTTCAGAGAACCCAATCACATAAGTGTGGGGACTGAGGCAAAAGAAGAGTTAAGTGTGGTAGAACTAATAGGGAGGAATAAGCAGCTGCAGCACTGTTCTGGCAGACGAAGTTGTGTGGAGCTACTCCCTAGATAAGGAGGTGCTGCTCACAGGGAACATGATCTTTCAGAGCACGCAATGGTGTAAACAAGTAAAGTAGAAAATTACTGGCCTTGGTAGAAAAGTATATAAAGAGCACGCTTGCTTAATAAAGCTGATTTCGATCCTGCATATCGGAGTCCGTGTCTTTCAATTCGCCACAAATGGTGACCCCGACGTGATTCAAAGGGGCAATTACTGCAGAACAGAGCAGCCGTGGCGACGCTCAGCTGAACGAAGAAGGCGGAATCCAGGGAGCCAGGAGAGAGCCTACAAGTCCAGACAAAAACAATCTCCTTAACAAGTGAGGTGAGCAGCTGAGAACTAACAATGGGTACCTCTATGTCTACAGAGGAAAAATCTATTATGTCTATTTTGATGGCTTTGTTTCGAAAGAGGGGAGTTAAATTTGAAGAACATGCGTTACGAATGCTTTTAGTTTGGCTTAAAACTCATGGTTGTTCTGCGGATGCGCAATCGGTGTTTAGTGTCCCTGTCTGGGATGAAACAGGGCAGAGGTTATTCGATGCTGCATTGAAAGGAGATCGGACGGCAGCAGAACTGTTAACCTCGTGGCGCCTAGTGTTTGAGACTTTAAAACAAATCAGATCAGACCATTCCGTAGCGGGAACTGCTAAGACAGCATTAACTGCACAAGAGGGTACAGGAGATCGGGCATCTTAAACTGAGTCCATGGTTGAGGAAAGTAGTTCAGAGTTACGAGATTGCCCTAGTCCAACAAAATCTAACACGGATGCTTCAAAAATTAAGCGACAGCCCCACTCTGATTTGCCAGGATTTTATGAATCAACTACGAAGAAGTCTAATACTGCAAGTTTCACAGAGGAAGGTACTATGTTAGTAGGCCTTAATGAAGATGTCCCTTTTCGATATGATCCAGTTGAAAAATGGAGGCAAATAAAGCAAAAGGCACTAGAAAGTGGTGATACAGAATGTGGAAATGCAATAGCGTGTCCCGTCTTACGACGAATGAATCAGCCTAATGAGCACTCGCCTTTTCCTTATGAAGTAATTAAAGACTTGAGACAAACTGTTATGCAAAATGGGTTAAGTGCACCACATACGCAGTTTGTTACGAGCAATATTTTTGGGGAATAGTGACGATATGATATATGGCAAATTACGCGTTTAATACTTAGTCCGACACAAATGGTATTATTTGAATCAATGTGGAAATCTGCTTGCCAAGTGGCAGCCCTTGCAAATTTGGAAAAGGCTGACGACGATCCCGTAAGGGGAGCGGGTTTACCACAATTAATGGGGGAGCCACCTGTAAATACGCCACAGTTGCAAGCGCGTTTGGCTCCACATATTTTACAGCAAACAACTACTGTAGCTTATCAAGCCCTTCTGAAAGTCCCTGATACTGGGAAAGCTGTTGCATCTTATGTGAAAATAAAACAAGAGCTGCAAGAGTCTTATATGCGGTTTATCGACAGATTGAAGGAAGCGCTTGATAAGCAAGTAGCGAACGCTGATGCGAAAGACTCTTTGTTAATGCAGCTTGCTGTGGAAAATGCTAATTATGATTGTCAACGTGTTTTGTGTTCCTTACAAAATCCAATGATAGTCCAAATGATTGAGACATGTCAGAGAATTGGTTCTAACTATCATAACATGGAGAAGTTGGCAACAACTTTTGCTGCAGCGGTGGAAGTACGAGGAAGTTGGGTTTTGTGTGAGAAATCAGGTCATTTCAAAAAAGATTGTCCAAAAAGGGGAGGTTTTCCAGAAGCAAACGAATGCAACGACATTAGCATTAAGTGGGTTATTATTGGATACTGATTCTATTAGACATGCTACATTGCAGAATAGAGCAGCCATAGATTTTTTGCTCCTAGCACAAGGCCATGGGTGTGAAGATTTTGAAGGTATGTGTTGCATGAATCTGTCAGATCATTCAGAATCTGTGCATAAAAGCATTCAAATGTTAAAGGAGGGGGTCAGAAAGTTGCAAGCAGACAATGAATGGAATTGGTTGAACGATTTGTTATCTGGTTGGGGAATTACAGGATGGATAGCTGCAATTGTTAAGACAGGATTAATGATATTGATCGTAATTTTTGTTATAGCATTAATTGTTCCGTGTTTATACTCTTGTCTGCAAAGGGCCCTGCAGAAGATGATAAACTCGGCATTTTTAATTGAAAAACAAAAAGGGGGAGCTGTGGGAGAGGTTTTTGCTGTGGGCAGCTTTGACCTTGAAGATCTGATGGTCTTGAACAATAAGTGGTAAACAACATTGAGGAAGTAGGCAGAAGGTATAAGAAAGTTGACTGAAGAGGATCCGAAATTGCAGCAAAGAAGAGACCAATCAGACTGATAATAAGGGCGCGTGGACGAACAAGTTAAGCCTATCAGAAGGCAAAAGCAGGACTGTAACAGTCGCATGAACATGCAAGAAACTATATAATGCTAGCTTACTAATGGATGTAGATTCGGTTAGACATGCTACTTTGCAGAACCACGCTTTATACCATGCCTTTTACAATGTACGCAGAGAATGGTGAAAAAAAATCAATAAACACAGTGCTAATTGTTCAACAAAACAAAAAAGGGGGAGGTGTGGGGACTGAGCAAAAGAAGGGTTAAGCGTGGTAGAACTAATAGGGAGGAATAAGCAGCTGCAGCACTGTTCTGGCAGACGATGAAGTTGTGTGGAGCTACTCCCTAGATAAGGAGGTGCTGCTCACAGGGAAGAGAGATTCCCTTTTCAGTGGGAACATGATCTTTCAGAGTACGCAATGGTGTAAACAAGTAAAGTAGAAAATTACTGGCCTTGGTAGAAAAGTATATAAAGAGCACGCTTGCTTAATAAAGCTGATTTTGATCCTGCATATCAGAGTCCGTGTCTTTCAATTCGCCACACATAAGTTATTTCATATTTACTAACAGAACAGAGGAAAAGCATTTACCAGAACTGTCACAATGGATCACCAGGCATCCAGCCTCAAAGTCTCTCCACATTCAGGAAAAAGTAACCTCTTTCTGTCATCAAAGATTATACATCAGACATGTAAATCACTACTTGCAAGGACTTAGTAGATATATGTATCTGAGGGCAGGAGGGGAGCACTGTGCCAAAACCCCCAATGGCAGCAAAACTAAACAATGGCATCTTTGTGGGTTGAAGGCCTGATCAAACTATTACTGAAGTCAATGGGAGCCTTTTTGGTGGTTTCCAAGGGCGTTGGATGAGAGCCACACTACATTACAAGCAGTATCGTTAACTGTCAAGACCAGAAATGAGAGCATAAAGGCGTTAGTTTCTCATTTAGAATAGCACTCTGCCCACTGATTCCTCCTACGTTTTTACAGAACAGAGCACAAGCTTGCTGCAATCCCGAGCAGTTGTCTCAGGAAGCTGGGAGGTAAGATTTCCTACAACTTCTTAAGTGTCAAGCTTTCATCTTGAAGAGAATCAGTCTGGGTAAGTAAAGCAGCTGCCAGGCTGGACATCATGGACATGCAATGTAGAAACTATGAGGCCAATAAAGAATAAAACCATGCACTACAGTAGAAAGCAAGGAGAAAACTGCAAAACACAAAGCTCTGACAAACTTGTTCCCATCAGACTATCGGGTGTGTGCCTGTGGTTTCCAAGGCCTGCTGGGAAGCCCCCTTCTTAACCCTCTGACCACGAGGTCTGTCTGTATGGGTCAGTTTGTCCAATCACAGCCTTCTGAAAGCTGCTCATGGCCAGCAGTGTCCCTGCCATGTACATACAGGTTGGTACCTTTCAAAGACATGGATGGGTTTGGGGACGATTGTCTGGTTTTTTGTATTCAGAAAAAAAGCCAGTAAGGCATTGCTGAATTGGAATTTTCTGAGATGTATTTATGCAACACCTAAAATGTTTTGGGTTGATCAAAACTAGGGCACTCTGGTCACATCACGTAATCATTTCAGCTGTTTGCTGTTGAATTTTCATCACCTCTAACCTCTACGAAATACTTGACAGCGGGGTGGGGAATAACAACCCAAACACGTTAAATAGTTATATTTTCGATAACAATGATTATCCCCATTTTCCCACGGAGAGTGTTCTAGTTCTTTCTCAAACAGGCCAGCTCAAATAGCAGTGTTATTTAGTTGGACATTTTTGCCTTTAAAAACTCCAAAATGTGCATCTCCTCCTAACATAGTATATGTTTATTCTGCATGGAACTGTAAACCTCCAGCCACTCATTCTCAGATACACATGGATTTATAAAACACCTTCCTGCTTTTCAGCAGAATTGTGTTGTATTCAGGAAAAAAGGAAATCCTAGAATTATTATGCACATCTGTAGAGATGAACTTGGCATGCAGCATGAGAGTCCAGCTTTCAACTCTGCAGTATGTAAGTGGAAAAACTATTGAGCCATTTAGCTGTGGGGCTGGAGGCGGAAGGCATTTTCAGTTGGCAAGCTGTGCTTGCTTTTGTGCAAGGCAGTTAAGAAGATTCCATACTTCCCAGGGCATGTATTTCTTTAATAAGACCTTTCTTCGATTTTAACAGCCTGTAAAACATTTCTAGCCAACTCTTTTCAAGTTCTTAAGTCAAGCTTTGAGCAAAATGGGACTAATACTTATTGCTCTACAAGCAGAGAGGCACTTTCAAACAGAGGGATTGAAACAAACCTGGGGGAAAGTGAGTAATGGGGAAATGTATTCCTGCACTGAAGGGGATGTATGGCAGCACTGTGAGCAACATGTATGTATATATAGTGTACGGGCCAGAGCTGGTATACGGGTGGGGAGGAAAGAGCTGGTACAGATTTTTCCTCTCTCTCTCCTAGATCCTTCTCTCTCTGAACTCATGGAGAGCAGTTCCTCCAAAATCTGAAGCAGGATCGTTCTGATCTGTATTACCTAGGAGATTGCAGTAGTTCGGGTTTTGAGGGGACAGGGTGATGCTATTTCTCAGGAACTGTTCTGCCTGCCTCTGCTTCACATTGAAGGCCAGCTTTTTGCCAAGAGGAAAGGAGATAAGCTTTAGTACATGGCATTGAACTAGAAAAGAGAAACATGGTTATAAGAATAGCAAGCCAACAGACTCATTTTCACTGTGAAACTGTACTGGGATGGATGCCTAGCATGTGCTCCTGCAGCACTTGGGTGCCTTTACTCATGTGCAAATTTTGTTGTTGTGCGTTTTTTTGTGGTTTTTCTATTTTTTTAATTTGGCCTAGAAAATATATTTTTCACAGACACCACTCTCTAACGGAAAGAGTCAAAGTAAGAGATCAACTATGGCAAGAGTAACTATTCTCACATGCTGCTTGCTAAAACGAGGGGAGCTGGGACAGAAAAATCTGCCACCCTGCACAGCCATCAGCTCTTCCTCACCTCTGTGGTTCTCTGTCCGAGAAGATGAAGCAAAGCGTGGCCAAAGCAACTCACGCCGGCAACACTGCATCAGAGCGTGCCCTCGGAGCAGCTGCCGTGTGCAGCCACCGTAAACTGCCTGGGCCAAGATAAACTCAGTGGCTGGCCCACTGTTAAACAGCAACGGAGTTCATGTGTTTAATGCGAAGCTTGCCTTCCCCCCTCTTTTCTTCCACCACATCATTTCACAGCAGCAGAACCCTCAGGTGCAGCTGCCGCCCCTCCACAGGTCGTTTTCCCCCACCGTTCATAAAAGGCGGCCCCGGGACCCCAAGTGCTGCCGCACGCTTGAGGCCTCCCAGCACAGACCACCATCACCGCCCCCCACCCCGTCAGGTAAACGCCAAGAGCGGTAAAAGCTGCAGAATCCACTCAGACACCGACCTTCTCCTCACGGTTTTGTGGTACTGTTTTTTTNGGCGGCACCGCGCAGGTGAGCGGGGCGGGAAGCGGGAGGGAACCGGGTCTCTCGTCCCAGCCGGCGGCTCCCCTCCCTCCCTCCCTCCCTCCACAGCGGGAAGGCAGCGCCCCACTCCCGAGCCCTTCCCCCGCGGCCGCCCCTCGCTCGTCCTCGGTCAGAGCCCGCCGCCATGGTGGGCTCCCCCTGCCTTTATGTAATTCACCCCCACATACACACACACACTCCGCAGGTGTAACGGGCAGCGGCCCCGCGGGATGGTTTTTCCTCCTCCTCGCGGCCCCCGACGTCCATTCTCACCCCCGCGGCCGCCTCACAACGCGCCGCCGGGCGGAGGGTGGAACGGCCCGTACCCCGCGCCCGTGAGGCGCTCCTTCGGGCCGCGGGGGGGGCGGTAACGGGCCCGGCTCCCTTTCATTGCGAACGGTTATTGCCGCGACCCAAACCGAGCGCGGTTTTCTTGTAAATTAGCCTAGAATTGGTGCAGATCGCCGAGGGCTGCGTTGTGCCCCGTGCAGGAGCGCACAAGGGCGGCGCGCTGCCCGGGCCGGCCTCCCCTCAGCATCGCAGAGCTTGTGCTTCGGGAGGCACCCGCGGAGCCCTGCGCTCACAGAGCTCTTCCTTAGGTGCCACACGATTCAAGCACAGAGGCAAAACCACGCAAGTAAACTGAGCTGGGAGTCCACACTTTTCAAGGTGCTGCGTGTAATTCTCTACGGTGGAGAACACAGGCCAAGAAACTAGTCAGCTTATTGTTGACATCTTGTGTCAGATAACAAGTTAAGTCAGTTGAGTTACCCCAAACCAAGTATTTCTTGTGTTAAAAAACAGTAAGAAATTACCTGTTACTACTGCAGAGAGCCCCAGAAGTTCCTAGTTTCCCCTTCTCAAATAAACAAGACTTACAGATGCTATAACTCCACCAGCTCTTTATATTGCCTGCGTGAGTTTCCTTCCTGCTTTGATAGGTTCCACCTTCACATCTCCACACAAGCTGATTGCTTACTGGCTGCTGGGAATTATCAGTTAATCAAGTTCTTATCCATAAGGGATAGTCCTCATTCACTATTTGTGTGTCTACAGCACTGCTGGGGTTTTAGTTATAGAAGCAGAGGAAAGATGGTGCCAACTGTACCCATTTCACTGTTTTCTGAACTATCTGTGTGACAAGTAACACAAAACAATAATACATGTCACTTTTTGCTACAAAGAACCTTTGAAATACTGAAAGGATCTAGGAATTTTATATTAGTGTTCTCTAAGAAATTTTTTTATTAATTTTTACAAAATGAAGCCTGGTGATTTTAAATGTGCTCAACCAGTTAGATGTGTGGTTTCTGATTATTTTTTTTCTGTTAAATTAGCTTTCTGCTGAAGAGTACAGTAGGTTTAGGCTTGTAATACAGTGTGTAACTTGAACTTTCCCATGTTTTCCAACCTTGTCCGATTTGACCTAATTAGCATGGGCATCTGAGCAGTTTTGCATGAAGTTTCCATAACTCCTTTGATGGAATTGGTGAATGGAGAAGGGGAGAACACTGAGGTTTTTCTACACTATTTTGTTTATAATTTCCCCCCCCGATGTTCCTTCTTGGTGATGCAGCTGTAACCAGACTGAACAGAGAACAGCTGCTCGTGCAGTCCCTGCCAAAGCTGCTGCTTGGCTGCAGTTTGCGCTGCAGCTGCCTCTTGCCTTTCCCACTTCTCTCCCTCTGTCTCTTCCTTAGCTCTGCCAGCTGCCCTCTCTTCAAGTGTCCAACTTTTCTTAGTACAACACAGGACAACAGCTAGACTTGTTCTGCTAGCTAGATTAAACTGGAGAAGGTCTTGTCACTGCATATGCTTATCTAATCTTGTGGTCAGCAATACCTGCAGAGACTTATCAGGCTCTGTATTAGACAAGATAGTTTTGCACAGCCACATGTACAAACTTGTATATTTATATGCATGCAGTCCATACTTGAGTCACTTCCAAAACCTCCCTGCTCATAGGCTACAAAGTTTTCATTTACAGAAGGCAAATTTCTTGTCTCCTTCAATTAAAAGGCCCTTTTGTTTTCTGAGTGAGGCTAACTGCCCTTCTCTGCACAGATCATGGTGTGATTTTTTTGTCTGTCTTGTGGGTGGGTAACCAAAATTACATACAGCATAGCTGGTGAAACTTCACCTGTATCTTGATTTCTCCTGGACTTCTGCCTTCTTTTTTTCCGACTTCAGTACCACTTCTCACAGAGAGCATTGGATTTGCGGGTATCATAATACCTCTCATCCGAACACTGCCTAGTTGCGGTTATAGTGGGAGTCTTCATTTTGTTTCTGTTCTGTATCGCTGAAATGTCTTCCTCCCTTGTGCCAGTGGAAGAATTAGGATGATCCCCCTTTTCTGGGGCACTGTCTCCTGAGGTATCTGACAAGGGGAGGAGGCCATGTACTTCATCATCTAGGTTGGCTTGTTGGCCAGGATTCCTGGGGTTTAATTTCCTGACAGCAGAAAACAGAGCAATGTTCATTCATGTCCTGCCACTGTCTAATGTATTTTATTTCTTTTTGCTTCAATATTATTTGAGGTATTTTACCTCTACTGAGCATAAGTACTGTATGTGACTTGAGGAATTTTACACTTAATTCAGTTTCAGATTTAGCTAGAGCGTCTGAAACAAAATCGCTTCACTTTAGGGTGTTACCGTTATCTGAATTGCAGCAGATATAATATGCTTGTGCTCTGACCTCCCATTCCTGTTTGCTTTTCTAAGTTTGATAGTGAGGAATAGCTAGGAGGAGAACCTCGTTCCCTTGCCTGAGGATCAGTGTTGAGGACCGGAACACCAATTCTGGGGCCTGGAACAGTAGATGCCATCAATATTTCTAAATATTTAACTTGAACAAGAAAATTGCTGACCTGCTCTCAGCAAACAATGGTGAGCTATAAACAATGTGTGGTTTGTTTTTTTTTATTCAGACAGTTACTCCTTCATGGAAAGTGTCAAGCAGCTGTCTACAAGGAATAACAGATGATGTTATGAATGAGGCACTTCCTTTAGTTTCCTTAGATTCAGTCACTTTCTGTGATGTCACTTACACTCTTTAGTGTAGTCAAAATACTAGACTGTACCAAGGCTGGAAGACTTAATTGCTGAGATGAAAAGGGAGCACATGTTACTGAGGTTCTGAATGGCCATGGCGGTGTTTTGTTCTAGAGAGGAAAGACTCTGTGTGTGTGTAAGTCTGCAGCATTCATCCAGTACTAAACTAACTTCAAGTAGTTGGACGTTATTGTTGCATTACTGTTGATTTGGGGAGCAAATCTGTAAGTGGCCCTTCTGTCTCAGTTTGTGGATTCTTAGTACATAATTAACAGAGCATCATACACAGAATCACAGAATTTTCAGAGTTGGAAGGGACTTCTAGAGATCATCTAGTCCAACTCCCCTGCTAAAGCAGGATTGCCTAGAGCACATTACTCAGGACTGCATCCAGGCGGGTCTTGAAAATCTCCAGAGAAGGGGACTCCACAACCTCCCTGGGCAGCCTGTTCCAGTGCTCTGACCTAAATGCTGATTAATCCTCCTAGCTGGTGGTTCTTAAACTAGTGAACTTCTATATAATTAAAGATGTGAAAATACAACTTCAGCTTCTTGCTCTTTTCATATGCTATCCCTTAAAGGCTGTGCAATGACAAATCTATTGACCATTCCACTTCAAGCTGGAAGGAGGAGTAGGTTTGGAGTTTAAATATACTGACCTTCATGACTTCTGCATTACCTTCAGATTTCTAGAGCTTAGTATCTTGATTCAAGCGCTACTAAAACTCATTTTATCTCCATTTAAAATCTAAGAACACTAAAGGCCTGTAGCTAAGCATTCAGATCAGCCCAAACCAGTATTTTCTGCAGAGGAAACATCTCTTCTGTCCTTCTGCCTGGGTCGTGGTAGATTGTATCACACTTCAATACATTATATAACTATTGAGTTTTACACCTGTAACATTACTTCTCTTTGCGTTTAACTCTAGTAGTGCACCATGTTGATAACACTGGCTCTTTACAGAAGTATGGTAGTGGCTCTTGACTTACCTTAAACCCCCAAATGTGAAAATCCTTTGATTTTTCAAATAGACAATATAGTTTGTAACAGTGGTATTTCTCAAGACAGATACCATTAACAGCGAACTGGATATATGCAGTGACCTGGTCCTCCTTCAAAGTTAGCTTTACAGCTGTCTCATGGCTACAGCTGGTAGATGATGATTTGTTTGAAGACTCAAACTGTGAGATGTGGTAATTAAGACAAGTGGAGGATTGGTGGATAGATATCTAAATGGATTTGGATGATCAAGATGTATCACAGAAACAAGTTGTTCCTGAGTTGGTGACTTGAGGGAAGAATAAAAATTTTATCTAAGATATTATTATCTGTCACAAAGTCTCATCAATATGAAACTGAAGTGTGTCAGACTATTGCTATCTGAATATTTCCTTAAGGTTACATTAAACATGTTAATTTTTAACATGCTGCAGAAACTTCTTTTTACCTGAGGAGCAGTAAATACCTTGCTCTCATGTTCCCATACACTTATTTGATATTGCCATACGGGGAGCTCCCTCGTAGATGTGATTCTCCTATCTGTGGCTATGTGGCTGAGTAATGGCCTTGGTCTCGTCTGGTGTGATTTCTAGTTTCTTCCCCTGCAATGTCAAGTGTGTACTTGGTATGTACTAAATGCATAAATCCAAATATGCATGCAATTATTTTTCTTATAGGTGAGAGTTCAGAGCATCTCCAAGAGCTTCACTTGATATAAGCATCAGATATGGATTAAAAGCACTGCTTAAAATCAGTTATGTTTGAATTTTGTGTTATTGCTCAGTTTATTTAAAACACACAAAAAAAAGTCACCCCAACAGCACTGATTTATCTTAAGACTTATTGTGTGGGGTTTGTGTTGGTGTTTACAATGGCAGAATAGGTAAAACGTACACCATCAGCCTCTTTCACAGTGAGACACAGAATAGTTTTGGAAAGTATATGTGCAGTTGCAGTTAAAGCATGAGGATAAATGTAGCATGTGTGCCAGATGGAAAAACCTTATGACTTGGGAGCTGCAAACTATCATTTAGTAGTCAGTGGCAGTTCTATCTGTAAGCAGCATTTCTACTCGGCTGTAAAAATACTGTTAGTTGTGAGTAGCTAGGGAGCAGTGAAGTGAGACTGTCGGTTAAGGACCAAAATAAGCAAGAGTTCCTTGGAAGTGTAGGCTAAAGATGCTATATCTGGCCTCTGAATGAATAATACATGGTGCTTTTCAAAACCCTTGTACAGCATTTCAACTTCTCTCATTTTTCCTCTTGCCTTTCTATGTTCACTTTTGTAACTTCAGTAGGTTGCCTCTGAAGCTCATATCTCAATGATAATAGTGACTTCTTCGAAGGGCATGTTAAACAAAGCAAAGGTGGTGAATACCAGTAGTGGAAGATTAATTTGAAGTTAAGAGAACCAAAATATCAAGATTTTTTCTCCTAACAAACTAGAAAAACATGTTAGTATAGTAACTTGTCAAATCTGGCATAATAGAAGTTAAGTTTTCAGCAGGAAAAGGTATTCCTTCTTATAAACTATGAAAATATCCTGTGATCCTTAATATCTGTGAACTAGTTTGTGATTTTGGAATAAGTAAGATCTTTCTCTTAGATATCTTTTAAAGGAAAAATACTTACCTTGCTTACAGCACCATTAGTGAATATTCTAGGCATGTGTGATCTTACTTTAACCTGCCTGGCCCAGTGCAGCCAACAGCCTTGTCGCTGCACAGGACATGGAGCTGGCAACAACCCTATGACCAACAGCAGAAATGAGTATGACTTCCTGCTTTTTCTCCAGTACCGATGCCTGAGGAGTTATAAATTTAGCATGGACGCTTTCCAAATATCCCAGAAGAAAATCAAGTCTGCTCCCAGACATGCGACTTATATTTTTATTGTAGAATAAATTTTTTGTTACTTCAGCCAGTCCACTTCTTCCAACACCAGAGTCCATAAGCAGAAATACACCGAACTACAGCAATCATCAACCCTTAGCGTAAAATGAAGGATGAATGCATAATAAATTAACCAGAAAACATGAAAACCAAAGTTTCATAGCCAGTGTAAGAGAGGAACACGCTACTAAATATGCTCTCCAGAGACTTTGTCTTAAAACCTTACAAATCCATTTGCTTCCCTTGCCAAAATCCAACAGAACTCTTGCTTGTAAGCTGCATCAGTAACTCCATGCTTTCAAACAGTATTTCATTTTTTTCTTGTGGACTTTGTAATCTTCCACAAAACATGTGGATGCATGGCCTGAATCTCACAGAGGTGGCTTTCATGGGTTCTAGGCACACAGAGCTGAAACTTAAAATATGCTACCGAACTGGAAAAAAAAATGCTCTTCCCTACTGCTTAACTTTTTTTTTTTTTCTCAAATAAAAAGCTGGACTTAAATCTTAACCTAACTGAAGCTCACAGTAGCAGGAAGAGTAAAATACTTGAGTGACAGAAGCAGAAAAAGCCTTCTCCCCATTGTCTATGGTATCCCTGATTTGTCTTTCAGCCCTGGGAAAGCTATGATGTTAGTAAAGCTACGATTACTTTAGCCTGAGCTGTATAAATCTTAGACACCTTAAATATTTTCAGCTAAGCTGGGTAAACAGTCTAAAATAAAAGCTAGCAAGCAGGAGCAAACTTGCTTCTCATTGTCATGCTTTAATTATCAGTCTGTTGGATTAATAAGGTTGCTAGATAAAAGGAAATAATTTTCATTCCAAGATTTTTCTGTAAGTGTAAATTCTTGTTCTCAAATTCTGTAGAAGCTTTTTATATTTTGCTTACGTTTGCATAAATACATAAAACACTTAAGGATTGCTTTAGCTTTTTAAGAGACCTAGGAAAGCTGAGTAATAAGTATGTACAAAATACCCATTGGGGTCAGATCAAGTTTGTCTGTGGCAGCAGTGATGAGAGATGCTATTTAAGGACCAAAGCAGCACGGTTGTGTGTGGGCTGTGTCCCTTTTGTTCCTCTGCCATCCACAGCAGTGAGATCAGGAATGTTGGAGGAGACATCCTTGCGTTTTCTTTTTCTTGTCTTTTTTCAAGAAGTGTGGGCAACAAGTTCACAAACAATGGTTTTTCCTAAAGGTACCTGCATAGGATTCTTGACTGTGGGTCTTTTTTCCCCGCTTTCTCCTCCCACCCTCCCCAAGTAAGGTTGTAGGTAGTATTTATAACGTAATCAAATTGTTAGGTACTACCAGTACCTAATGTCTCATCATTTTTTGGTTTTTTTTTTTTTT